>JAGDQP010046320.1:0-15337 GCA_022664845.1 Lepisma saccharinum
AATGACTTATACCTAATATAACAACTTGAGAACGGTTAAAAGATATGCTGAAGATAATTGCACCCGTGGCTTTATGAGAAAATTTCAGATTTATTTGATATGTCACTTGCCTCTATTCCTATTTGAAAAATTTATGTTGAAAACAAGGTGTTGAATGAGGCAAGTGGCATGGTTCAGAGATGTAGCATTGGTAGGTAGTACTCGATCTCATTTAAATTGAATGAGACATTCATGTTCCGTAAAATCTGTAGAAATTATATGAGTGGTCCATCACTTTTGAATTACCGGTATTTTATACAATATTACCAGTTAACCAACAGTAAAGCTGGTATTCTTGGTGTATTTATGAGACGTAACTGTCCACCAGTATTATGTGGCCGATGTTGAATTTTGTAAGTATATCTGACAATATGCCTAAATGAACAAAAGACGTATGGTACCGATCGAAAGCTGCTTATTGGTTATTATCAATACTAAAAAAATATGTCTATGCTTGCAGCGTCGAGTGTGTTGTCTAAAAGTAGCAAAATTTCCAGTTCCTTTCTGACCAATGTTATTCGATTGTATCAAACTCGTCACTTAATAAATTTATCGTGGAAACAAGTCGAATACCATTGCTTAGAGATGGAATTGAATTTAACACATCATATCCAAACATAGTCCTCTCAAAATGTTATATGACAATTGATAACTAATTTTGCCATTAACACACTTTACGCTGCAAACACAGACATATGCTGTTACATTATTCAGATATACTTTATTTGTTATATGTGATGGTAATTGTAAGTTCATACGACTGATATCCGTGAGTGCTTTTAACTAGTGACTGGTTTCTGATTGTTGAAAAACTTGTCGTAGAACTCGACCTTCCAGTGCTAAAATGCAGAGCGATGTATAAAAGCATTTTTGAGAGGAAACAAAAATGCATTGTTGTAAGAAAAATAGGGTACATTTTAATCAAGGAGCTAGTTCCGTTTACAAATTAACTGTCTTTTTTTTCCCCCATCTTATTTGGTGGTAGTAATTTCTTTTCTTTTGTTTGTAGGCCAGAACAGCAAGGCCCCTATAATTGTTGTGTTATGCAGGAGTTGAATGAAGAGGTCATTGAAGTATATTCTAACACAGTGGAAGTAAAAGTGTTGCCAGAACCACCTGTTATAGTGGATCAGTCGGAGTCTCATATTGCTTGCTGTAGAGGTACGGATGTAGTTATTTTCTGCAATGTTGATTGCTATCCTGAAGCTGAATTCCAGTGGTTGAAAGAAAACGAGTTTCTTTGCGACCAAACATCAAATAGGTTAGAGGTAAGTTTCTTCTTAATAATGAAATAATAATGCAATTTACACTTTCTTTAAAGCGTTTTGAACTAGTTGTTAGAATAAGTACAATGATTCATTTTACCCAGTGAAGCTTCATTACGGGAGTGACTCGCAATCCCAATGAGATGATCTTTTACCTCAAGAATGCTTAGACCCACTGTATGTTTTGGAATAAGAAACCTTCAGCATCACAAAATCCATTTCATTCTATATTATTAAAGAGAATAACCTGAACAAGTCAGGGAATATTAAATGTAAATTTTTGCTTCTCTGAACATATTGTTTCAAACCTTCATTTTGCCACAGTAGCCCATCTTTTATATGCCTGGAAGAGGTGGCGACTCTTGCAACAGGAAACAGTGGTTTAAAACTTCCATTTTAAGTTTTTGTTCAGAACAGTGACAAAGTCGATGAAACTGACTTTAGTATTTGTTTTTGGAAATCGTACTAACTGTGTCTTTATGTGCATTACAACCTAGCAAAGAAGAGTTCAAGACTTTCACGAATATTGCAGGAGGGGAGGGGGGGGGGGGTAGTTTGGAACACCTCACTAACAAAAACCATAATTTTTGCCACCAGAACAAGAGGTATTTATTCAGATTTTTTTTTGTGTGTTTTTTTTATAAGTTTCGGTACTGGTGATATATTTTAATTTTTCAGAAGTATTAAATGTTTAAAACAGGAACCCCTTAAAGTCCTATAACTCGTTTCTTCAATTCATGGGCTCGTGTCATAAGAAACCTGGCAGGTATCGAGTAGTACTCCTCTTAAAATCATGCTTTCCTACCTCTTCCTTATTATTGATAAAGAGAACACGCTTGCTGTTTTGACAAGCGTCTTTGTTTTTCCCCCTCCTCTCATATTGAAGAATGAATCCTTACTGGTTGCAATAGCTATGCAGACCTTTCACCCCAATTGCCCATCAACAGTCTTCTCAGATATTTTCACCTCTTTGCAATTCCGATGAAACTAACTCGTTACCTTGAAAATACATCTATTGAAATATAGGATTACATTCTCTTTGTAGATCTCCGAAGCTCGTGAAGAAAAGAGACTAAGTATACCCTCTGTTTAAACTTGCATATGAACTTAAAATGTCTTTATTTAGATTATTTTTTTAAACTTATTTTTTCCATTATTATAGCAATTAAGTTCTTCCTGACCTCAGATATAAATATTTGATCGTAATAGTGTTAGTTAATTAAAATAGAGCAACACAACATACGAATTCTAATAAAATATTGTGAGTTACACTAAAAGTTGTCGTTTATTAAAATATAAGATATAAAACAAGTAAAATTTGAAGTAATTGTGCAATACAGTCTGGAAATGTTGTTTAAAGTCCGTACATTTTTGTCTTATGGCCGCCTATAGTCACACAATTACGTAAGTAGTTCTAAAAAAATATTGTGTAATAAAAAAATATGTGTTTTTATGAATTGGCGCTCTAAATGTTTGTCCGCTCAGGGACTTTCACAAAGTAAGAGTGTCGGAAATTTCTCTTACGCGAATTTTGTATTTTGATTTGAAAATTTTGCTTCATTTTTCGAACAATTCACCACTTGTGTACTGAAAATAAATCGGAAGATTAGCTGAGTGTCCATTGCATTTTAGACCCGTATTCTTACATCTAAATTTCATTTAAAACCTCACCTCAATAGTTAACAATAGGACTAGTCATTAACATATTTTTTCCATGGGTGGACGAACATTTCTATAGAGGCTGTGCGCGCCTTGAATTATTTTGGCGAATTTTTCCTTTATTAGATGAATTACTTAGTGACTTTTTTTTTACATTAAAATTCGTGATAACTTACTCTGTCACATAATGTGTGACGGGAAGGGCGTAAGCCATAGTTCTTTTCCCGCCCATAAAATTCATTTTCTCTCTCTTTTTGTATTTGTTTTCATGAATTGTACGTATACTAATACTAAAGGTGGCTCTTCAATACGTCTGGGATGCCCTGGTGTTCAAATATGTGAATTAAGCTATTCTTTAATTATAATTCAAGATGCGACCTAAGGCTACCGAAGGCCACGGACCGATTGGTGGGCGGGGATAAGTGAATTAAGCGCAAACCCGGGCAAGAATTGCTGCGTTGCGTTGCTAAACATATTCCCTGTATATATGCGTATTGTTTTTGTCGGCAAAAGTTTTTACGTGAAAAGCGCCTTTATTTTCCTCAGAACAGGTTGCAAACATAGTATGATTGTGTATGGCTTTGCAGAGCAAATCATCTTTCTGTAAAGCGCCTTCACTTCAGACGCGTCATCTGCCTGTTAATAGTCTAGGCAAAATAGTGTTGGACCGAACAAAAATTCCAACAGAAGAACTACAAATTTTAAACGTCTCGGTTAGTGATCTTATTTAATATATTCAAAATTAACAAAATTGGACCACGGGGACCTGCCAAATTATCCGTTACAAAATGGCGGACGTCCCCCTTCCGTTGAATATATAGATGTATTGACTTAAAACCGTGTCAATATATAAAGTAGATAAAAATATGTAAAATTGTGACAGGTTTTAAGTCAAATAATTGTCCTTTCAGTAATATATTACATTACCCTTCTGCATCATCTAAAAGTTAAATTAACAACAGAGTTAATATTCAATGAAACTAAAATAAAACTTGTATTTTTTATTTACCCAACCAAATAGACTGACGTGCGAAAATTTTGTCCCCATGATCATCAGAAATCATTATACCTGCACTTGCAAAATATGTTCAACTTATCTGAAGACAATCCAGCTGTTTATTCAATGTTTCAGGAATCACAACATGGAACGTTAGGTCACTGTTGGAAGCAGAGAAGTGGGAAAACCTGAAAGAAGAAATAAAGATAAACAATGCGGATACACAGTACTTTGTGACGTAAGATGGCAAGGAACTAGTAAAATTCGGGGTGAAGAATGTAGGATGGTTTTTCGGGACCAGAAGAGGAGGAAACAATGGAGTAGGTGCGTCTGCAAAAGAAGGTAATGGTAATGCCGAAAGGAAGAAAGAAAAACCTGGTATTCATGTCCACAACTAAACATCCGAAAGAAGAGGTCGAAATAAACTACGAATATCTGGAGGAGTTGTTTCAGAGAGAACAGAAGCGCGCATGTGTCGTACTGATGGGCGATTTTAATGCAGTAGTAGGTGAATGACAAGATGGAAAAACAGTAGGAAAATAAGGGCTTGGAAAGAGAAATACAAGAGGCTAGAGATTAGTTGACTTTTGTAACCAATAGTCAATGGTGGTGTGAAACGCGTAGTTTAAACAACAAAATGGAAGAGGATATAGCTGGACATGCCCAGAAAACATAAGGTTTTAGATCGACTGCTTGCTAATTCAGGACGGGGGTTGTAAAGATATTCTTCGAAAGTGAATTTGTTAGTCGGAGGTGAAAAATCAAATGCATTGGATTTGCGGGTAATATTGTTCTTCTTGAAATGAATAAGATGTCACTTATTCACTTAGTAAGATATTGAAACAGCTGCAGCAAAGTTTTGACGAACATGGAATGAAAATAAACGTATGTAGAACGAAAGGAATGTCATTGAATAAATCGAATCATAGCAAACGTCGCTGGCCGAGGGGTCTTCGGCGGTAGGCCATCGGCCCGAAGGTCCCAGGTTCGAGTCCCGGCAGGGGCATGGATGTGGATTTTAACAGGTAAAGGCGAATCGTGACAGGTCGAACTCGAAAGTTACTAGATTAGCCCATATAAAAATAAAGTTTAAAAAAGTCATAGCAAACGTCAACACTGGGAGAGTGAAAGTAGAATAGGTATTCGGAAAATTTTATAAGTGATGATGTGAAAAGAGGTGTATTTTAAGTGAGGAAATGTGAATTAGAGATTAGGGAGAGATTAGCGATGGCGAAACAGGTGTTCACTAAGATCGATGCAGAATGAATTGAGGAAGATATTCATTAAATGTTTTGTATCGAGTATTTTGTTGTATGGAGTAACATGGAGCAGAAACGTTGACTCTACGAAACAATGAAGAAGAAATTAAAAGCCTTTTAAATTTGGACATGCAGAAAAATGAGAAAAAAAAAGCTGGATACAGAAGTAGAAATGAAGAACTACTGAAGAGAATATGCGACAGAGAAATAATATTGGAGACAATAAAGAAGAGAAAGAGAAACATTGTCTGCCCAGAGATTGTGTACTGAGGGATGCAGTTGAACACATGGTTGAGGGAAAGAAGGAAGAAGACTAATCCAACTCCTTGACAGTATTAAGATAATCGTATGTTGAGATAAAAAGGAAAGCGCAAGAATGGAAAGGGAGGACCTTGGAAATAAAAAGGAAAGCATTTGGCTTGAAGGACCTCCCATTTTTGGCGTGAAACAGTATCAATGAATACGATGTGGCTTTTTCACACAGACGGGACGGGCGTAAGCCATAGTGCTGTTACCGCCCATACAATTCATTTTATCTTTTCACACAGGCAGTAAGAATTGTTCGTATATTCTTTCGCATAACGTGTTTAAAGGTGTCTGTAAAATAACATATTTCAATTTCCAGTAAAATTAATACACATTAGTTCGCCATTTTGCGATACTGTTCCTATGGTTTAATTTTATCTAGTTTCGAAATGTTAATATAGAATATTCTCTTGGTTAATTCCAACTTTAACACGTGTTGCAATTTTGTACCAGTTAGGGTACTTTTTCCTTTCCATATACAACCTAACCTGAAGGTTCTGTTGCCTTTTATGTGGGGGAAACAGGTGATACTATGAACCTTCGTATTAACAACCATCGTCACTTTTGCACTATCAATAAACTCGATGCCCCAGTCCTCTTACTCACCGAGTCTCAAAACGCCAACTTTGACCTGCCTTTCCCGGTTGCCATAATAGCCGTTTTCCCCCCTATAACATGCACCTCAACACGCCGTCTGTGGGAGGGTACCTTTATTCATGGTTTGAAGGTGAAAATGAATCGTGGCCTTAACCTTCAATAACTCTAAACCTCCCGTTTGCTCTGCGTTTTAACACATTTCCTTCCACAATCCCATCCCGAACTTACATGCTGTACAGTTGTCAGTTGTTCCAAGCTCCTGAAATCCACGCGCTCTATAGCAGTCAATCGCTCTCCAAACTCGTCCGCTACGTGGTGCCACTGTCGTCTTTTATTCAATCTGCATGTGTTCGTCTTTTCTTCTACAATCAAGACTACGGTCTTATAGACCGAAATATCGAGTCATCTGTATATTTGTGTGTGTGTTCTAATATGTAACAAATAAGCTGTAAGTAAAATCCTTACTTTTTATCATAAATTTACCTTATATATAGATGGTAAAAAAGGTACTTACATGTTGGAATATCAAGACAGGTGTATAGAAACTTCACATACACACAAGAAAAGCTGTTACGTTTCGCAAAGGCGTTTTCAACTAGTAGAAGAGAAAGTGGACAGGTGCGGGATTGGTGTTAAGGAAATTCCATGTTGCCGACTGGTGCTGGTGTGGCCAAGCTATGGAGGCGGGAAAATGACTAGATGGGTCGGAAAAAACACCAAATGGAGAAGAAAGTGCGAAAGTTACTAGGAGCAGCTAAGAGGATTCCTGAAGGAATAAGAGGGTAAAGAGACGTGACAAAGATAAGGCGCTTCCCCCGTATCGGGAAGGGCGGGGCGAAAGTTACTAGGAGCAGCTAAAGGGATTCCTGAAGGAATAAGAGGATAAAGAGACGTGACAAAGATAAGGGGCTTCCCCCGTATCGGGAAGGGCGTAAGCCATAGTGCTTTTACCGCCCACAAAAATCATTTTTTTCTTTACCTTTAAGAGAGTAAAGAATCAGAGGGGAGGGGGTAATAATAATATTAATGAAGATGAAGGGGAAGAACAAAGAAACAATGTTGAAAAATAGAATAAAAGTGCAACTAGAGACGGAACAAAGAAGAAAAGGGAAGAAGAAGAAGACATTCCGCTGCAGGGAGTTACACGTAGTTGAGGTTGGTTGGCGGAAAGGATAGAGATGTACGTCTGCTCCCTTCTGTTTCTAACTGTGGTAGGTGAGTCAGAGTTCAGAACTTTCAGGATTCTTACTCGAAAGATTTCGTCAAAGGTGCAGCCGTGATAAGAAATGTGTTCTGGTATGGGGTTTCGCGAACGTAGAAGACTGAACATAGGTTACAGAGTAGGAGATAAACGAGGTTGGAATATATGCAGCTGCCGGAATGTCGGAAAGAGTACGTCTTGTGAGTGACAGCATTTCCGATGGAAAGATTGGGATCAAAAATAGGACAGGTTTTGCAGCGGGGTTTATTGCACTTGCCAGGTTGCGGGGGGCGGGGACGGGATTGGTCTAGTTCTGGTGAGAATCGTGTTGAGATTCGGATGTCTGCGGTAGACTATTTTGGGGCACGATGGGAAAACTCTTTCAGTTTCAGGAGACACCGAAACTCATCCCAACCTTCACAAATTCCTTCTTCCCTCTAGTAAAGACCCTCTCCCTCCAAACCACCCTGTTAAACTGTACATTTCAAAAGAAATTGCTAACCCTGTCTTCACTGACACGTTCGTGTCTCATCACAACCTCACCACTGCAGAACGAAGAGCTATCTCCAATCTTTGTTTTGATCCGACCATCATTATCCGCCCGGCTGACAAGAGATCCATCACGGTAGTCATGAATTACACTGACTACCAACCCGAAGCCCTCAAACAACTTTCCGATCCTACCTTTTACCTTCCCCTCGAGGAAGATCCCCACCCAATCCTTCCTTAATAGGATCCGCACCTATCTCCAAGCGCATGAACCCCATGAGGGGCTGGCGCGTTCCACTGTCTCTACACTCTGTCCTGACAGTCGTAGAACCCCTAAATTTTACCTACTTCCTAAAATCCATAAGCCTGGTAATCACGTCTGACCCATCGTTTCCAGTATTGACTCCCCCCACTGAAAGAATCTCCGCCTTCCTTGGCCACTTCCTCCCTACACTACATTTTATCTCTGATCTTCTCCCACCTGACACCATCTTAGTTACAGTCGACGTGACGTCACTGTATACCAACATTTCCCACACCCATGGCCTAGGTGCCCATGAACACTTCCTCGACACACGCCCCGTTTCTCATAAACCCAGTACACCATTTCTGCTTCAGCTAGCTCAGTTTGTCCTCACCATGAACTACTTCACATTTGAGAACCACAATTTAGTGCAAATCAAAGGCACTCGCATGGCCCCTTCCTACGCCAGCGTTTTCATTGGACGTCTGGAGACCCAATACCTCAACTCGACACCACAAACCTTTCATCTGGCTTCGCTATGTCGACGATATTTTCTTGATCTGGACCCACGGACAAGAGTCTCTGGAAACATTTCTGCAAAACCTCAACTGCACTTTTCACGCCAAATTCACCTGGTTGGTCCTTCTCGAGGGAACACACAACTTTCCTTGATGTGGATGTCTGGCTCAAGAACAGTCGACTTAAGACAGGCTTTCACATCAAACCTACTAACAGTATGCAGTATCTCCATTTCAACAGCTCCCATCCATACAATACCAAACGCTCTCTTCCATACGCTGTTGCTGTCCGGGGTTCCTGCATCTGTTCCTCTGATGATCTGCTCCAAAACTATTTCAGGACCCTCTCCTCAGCTCTCACTAACCATGGATGTTCCAAACACCTCACCGTAAACAACTGGACCGTGCCCGTAATCACCCCAACTCCAACCGATTTCCCTGCGAAGCTTCCTCTGCTCCCAATCTTCTCACCCAGTACCACCCCAGCCTTCAGACCCTCCTAAAGCTCCTTAAATTGGCACACCCCACACTCACTGCGTCACCTGAAACTGAAAGTTTTCCCGTCGTGCCCCAAAATAGTTTACCGCAGACCTCCGAAGCTCAACACGATTCTCACCAGAACTGGACCAATCCCGCCTCCTCTCCTTAAACCTGGCAAGTGCAATAGACCCTGCATCAAAACTTGTCCTGTTTTTGATCCCAGTCTTTCCTTCGTACATCCTGTCATTCACAAGACGTACTCTTTCCGACACTCCGGCAGTTCCATGTCTTCCAACCTCGTTTATCTCCTACTCTGTAACCTATATTGTACCTTCTACGTTGGCGAAACCCAAACTCCTCTAACATTCCGCATCGAAAACCATCGCTACTCCTCCAAATCTCAACTTCCGCACGTCTTCACCATACCTGAACACACTCCTTATTACGCCTACACCTTTGACGAAACCTTTCGAGTCAGAATCCTGAAAGTCCTGAACCCTGACTCACCTGCCACAGCTAGAAATAAATGAGAGCAGACGTACATCTCTGTCCTTTCCGCCAACCATGAACCCGACCTCAACTACGTGTAACTCCCTAGCGCAGTGTCTTCTTCTTCTTCGTTCCGTCTCTAGTTGCACTTTTATTCTATTTTTCTACATTGTTTCTTCGTTCTCCCCTTCATCTTCATTATTATTATTTTCCCCTTCTCTCTGATTCTTTACTGTCTTATTCCTTCAGGAAGCTCCTTACCTGCTTCTACAGGGTGCCCAGAAGCAGGAAATGTCAGGAATTCCAAGATTTGTCAGGAGAAGTCAGGAAAATGATTAAATATGAGGTTAAAAGTCAGGAAAAAGTACAAAATTACCGCCCCGTAAGAAAACTTTCCCTCAGGGGCTCATATCTTGTGAAGACTTGGATTGGTGACTACGGGGATACCTGAGCTAAGTCTGACTGCTTTCATTTTCCTGTACCAAAGGACCACGCAGAAAATGCAAAAAGAGAATAGCTACTCACTATTTTGTGAAGATTCCTGAACATCCTTTTCGCAAAGCTTTGAAACATATCTCCAAGACAAGCAAGGAATTGCCAGGCTCGATGATTTCTATGTTTCCCATCTTTCAAACAACCAAAAATACTCATCAATATGGAAAATGGTTAAGTTGAGCTTGATATTTTCCCACTGAAATGCTATAGTTGGGTGGTTTTCAGTCAATCAACAAGTCTGTTCTTATTGAAAACCAATGTGAACATACAAGAATAGCACTGAGTTGATTGCATGATGCTGTTATCAATTGCAAAGAAATCCATACACAGAAAATGCTCACATATGCTAGATCTACTCGGAAGCGATATGAAGATTATCTGGAAACACAATATAATGCTAAGAAAAATAAAAGATAATCATTTTGAAGGAAGAAAAAAAAAGCCATGAATGAAATAAAGAAACTGGAAGATCAGCAAAAGAAGTTGAGAGAAAAATCTGAAATGAAAGAGGAACTTTCTCAGTAAATCAAACGTTTGCGGGAGTTGCAAAATTAACATCTGTGAACATTGTTGAAATTTCTGTTTTCGTTCTGGTGATATTGTTTAATTATTGTAATAGTCTAATATTCACTGCTTATATTCATAGAATTTATGTACATACGTATGTTGTAGTTGTTAGTATTTTCTATGACTTGCCCTAACATAACATGTTCATGATGGAAAAATGTAAATTTGGGTTATTGTAATCAGCACCTTTGGAATATGTTTTAGTAAAAACTTTCTTCCTGTAATTTTATTGTATTTTGAATTATAAAGAAGTAATTTGCTACTCAGGTGAGAGTCCGGCAGCTGTGGAGCTGGTGTAGGCTGCATGTAAAAGAAATGAAATTTTTTGGCAAAAGTGTAAAATTAGATAATCTGAGAATCAGGAGTTTTGTTTTAAAAATCTGGTTAGGAAATTTAAGTAATCAAATTTTGTGGACACCCTGTCCTAGTAACCTTGGCACTTCCTTCTCCATTTGTTTTTTCTCCGACCCATATAGTAAAAATCCCGCTTCCATAACCTGGCCACACTGTCACCCAGGATAAGTTGGCAATATGGCCTTTCCTTAATACAACTCCCGCACCTGTCCGCTCTGTTCATTTTCTCTCTTACCAGTTGAACATGGTTTTGCGAAACATAACAGTTTCTTTTCTGGGTTTTGTGAAGTTCCTGTACACCATAGAACAGACTTTCATACCATTTTTGCAACTTCATAAGTAACTTATGCTGACCGTTTCATCTTCGTTTTTTAATTAGTTTCTTCTATTTCATCCTACAAGTTGAAACGGTCTTCAAGCTTCGTTCCATTTGTATTTTTATTATTATTATTATTATTATTATTATTATTATAGTCGCAATTTTTACTGTATTGAGCTTCAAAGTCAAAAGATTTTTACTGCGTCACCAATATACTTTGACCATCTTTTATGTTTTCGAGCAAAGGTATAATTCTTCGTTTTCCTTTTGTTTAGTTATCCTGGCGCAAGGTTTATTTCTTGAACTACTTCATGACGTATCTTCCTTCCGTCTTTCTTTTATTACCCATTGTCTGATTGGATGATAGTGTCAGCTTCCGTTAATGGACCAAAATTTTAGTTTATCTTAGATATGTGTTTTCCTATTATTGGCAAAACTTCCCGCCAAGAAGAATCCTTGCTCGTAATATTTATTAATTTTCTTATCTTAATTAATATTTAATTTATTTCCAGTTTTAAAATATTCAATAATTTTGATTTTTCGTTCAGTGTGCCAAAAGGTTAGAAATTGTTGGTTTATTTGGTTTGAAACCGAGATCTGTTTTGGTGTTGTTTTGATTCTGCGCCTGCGTTCTTCAACTGTTGAGGAAGAAGGCGTGTCGTTTTAGATTAGATTGGATGCTGCAGTGATAGGAAGATGCAGCAGGCAACTGATTCTCCGTAAAGTTTTATTTACAGTTTACGTTTGCATTACTCTTTTCGAGCTTTAAATCAGTGTGTCTGCTCAAGTAAAGTCTAAATTTGTGTAAAAAGTAATTACAAGACCATGTCCGCTTACCGAAGCAACAAAGTTGGAACTTAAATTTCATCTTGTCGTCTGCTCTGCTTGTTGTTCAAACGAAGGAAGATATCTTTGGAGATTTTAATTAATATTTTTTTTATCTTTCGTGTTTTGGACTTTCGTGCGCAAAATTAGTAATATCTAAATTCTGTTTTCGGTTGTGATAATTGTTTTGTGCACTATGTGTAATATTCTGATAGTGAGAATTTCAGTGCAAGGTTGTTTTATAGCTATCCGGAGTTAAACTAGGTAAGGGGACATGGATCGTCCATATGTTATGATGCTTTGAATCATATAAGCCGAAAACCGTCAACAGATCTCTGTTTCTCTCCTTATACGTTTAAAGTTTTATTATTTCTAAGTAAAATTATGCTTTATGCACTCATTTTAGTTATTTCTTTAGCTACTCATGCGAAAGGTTTAGTACGATGAGCTCACCATGATTTTTATTCTTTCGCTCTGTTTCGTCGGCTTTAGTTCCGTTCGATTGTTTTATGTTAAATTTCAACCAGTCCCATATCTGTCCAGATCGCTAAACTTGTGTTACGAAATTTTAAATATTTATTTCAAAAATACCTACAAATGTCAAATCGTACTTTGTCATGTTCATTGTTTAATAATTGAAATTCAGAAAGTGCTTTTAGTGGAACTGGTCCATAGTTTATAGTGAAAGTGATATAGCAAGAAAGGGTCAGAATTTTCAAATGTTTGTAATTACGATTGAAAACGTCTGCATGTAAAACAATGATTCCGTATTAGTTTAAAAGACAAGAAATTTCAGACTTGAATCTCTAAGCGAAATAATTTTGTTAAATCATAAATGTTTCGGTTACTTTGTAACAGAATGATTTTCATGGACAGAATGTTGAATTCCAAACATACTTTTTTTTTTTCATACCGTAGTATGATCTGTCGGGTATCTCTCTTCAAGGAATGTGGATTTTCAACTCAAATCCAAATGATTTTTTTTTGTTTTTTCGTTCAAGTGTACTTCAGTACTTATGGCAATTCGAATTTTGAAACAGTTTGTGTTCAATAACAACTTTTCTGTCATTTTACTGAAATAAACAGTTAGTCTGAAGGGTTTACTAAATTTTATTGAAATGCTGTCGCATAGGAGTAGTTAATGTTTAAGTCAATTTGAAATAATGATTTACGCAGATATTATTATGTCGCGTACAGTACAACGGTTATAGTGAACTGAATTTTCTATTGACTAAAGTGAGTGCACGCACATTAAACTTTCAATGTTTTAGTGTTTTCTTATGAATTTATTTTCACGTTGATTGAGTTTAATATTTTTCTACAGTGACCTTGTACACCAGGTGACAATATTATCGCTGTCTTCTAGCAGATAGGTAGTACATTTGAATTTTATTTCTCCCACTCCTCTTTCTACCAGAATATGACGAATGTCACTGGTGCTGTTTACAACTGCAGGTCTTACTGTAGTGCGTGGTCCATTACTGGTGCGTGTGAGTGTTTGCTACGTACTCGTTGTTTTATGAGATTCAGAATGTTTTATTTTTGTCACCGCTTTTATCTGAGTTTTTAAAAGTTAACTTCGGTGACTTAAGTGATAATATGGATAAACTGTGAATTAACGCTTCCAGTCTGTTGTCTGTGTGTGTGGAGGCTTGGGCTACCCAGCATTTTCTATGCGGTGATGTGAATTGTTCTCTGCGCTCTCTTCTCTGGTGGGTTGAGAAATTCTTTCCTTCTCTGTCTACCCCCCCTCCCTTTTTTTCCATCGTCTCAGCTTGTCTATCTCTGTGCTATACTTCGGCTTTAGTTATCCTTCGGTAATCGCGTGCTCCCTCTTCGAGATTTTTCCGGTACTTGTGCGCCCTGGTGATAAGAGAGAATATTTTCTATTGATTCGATAGTCTGATACCTTATCTTTCTCGTCCGTTGAATGGTTGTGGGTCATGACCTCGGCCGGGTCGTGACGTAGCTCTCGAGTGACCCGTTTGAGTCGGTCCAGCTGGCCGGCTTCTAGTCTGGGTGTCATTGGAGACTCTTCGCGAACGTTACCCACTTGTCCACATGAAAGTGAAGTTTCACTTTCTTTCTTACCCTTCTTTAGGGAGAAAACACAAACGGGCACCTTCTAGTTGTGAAGTTTGACGACGGTTCACTGGGAAGCGTCCGGAGTGTTTTTATGCTCGGCACTTGTCCCGTTTTGAACCTTATTGTGTTCTTGGGTCACACGGTTCAGATTTTCTGCTTTTGGTTGAGGTCTGTTTTTTCTTACAAAGTGCTGCAGTAGTGTAAATAAGGGAGTGTTTCAGTGCCTTGAACAATGTGGAATTCAGGTAAAAGTTTTTCTTGAAATCCAAATAAATCAAAACAGTATTGCTTTTAAATCAGTCCATTTTGTCAGTGCGGAAAACAGTAATTATATAATTATGCTTTATTTCTATCAAACATAATATTGTATTTTAGGTGTTATTGTCAGCAGTATAGTAGCCGCACCTACTCTTCTGAAACATAGCAGCGCATGACCATTACTGAAAACTACTATTATGTTATAGTTTCGGAAGTTAAACTCGCCTCGTTTAAAGAAGGGAGAAACCATGAAATATCCCAATATGAATGATATCTTTACTTTTTCTTAAATATGACACGTGTGCTCAAATATTTACAACATAGAGTCCATAATGTTTACGTATTTTATTACACTTAACTGAATCAGATATTTACAGAAATAAAGCAGGAACATACAAAGAGTAATTTACACATTTCAAGAAAATTTTCTATTTATGGCAAGACTAAATTTCATAGAAGTATCTACTGAACTACCATCTACCTCAGATTAGAACTTAGAATGTAGCGTCACTACTAAAGTCAAATATTTAGCGTAGAAACCTTAGGTGACTTCGTAGACATAAATCATTAGCAGCAAAAATTTCGTCCAAATCGTCTATGACTTCTCAATTTTCTTGATTTGACAGTTTTGTCTATTGCACTATGTTTTCCAGTGTCTTTTATTTTCCTACTTATTTTTAAATCTAAAGAATTCGCTGTCTTGTGTCAGAATTATTTTCCACTTCATCTACTGGTAACTCTACCGTCCCTGGTAATACATATGACTGTGCTGCATATGAAAATCCTTCGTCGCCATTATCGCTAAGAGCACAGGCTCCAGGAAATTTAGATTTATCTACTTCCCTGTAAATACTCCTTAAGTAAGCAGGGTCTACACTTTCGTTGCATATA
>JAGDQP010046321.1:0-15337 GCA_022664845.1 Lepisma saccharinum
ACTTTATTTCTCGCGGATGGAATTGTCCAAACTTTCCTTCGGGGTAAAGATCTGGAAAGCACTTAACGTCCAAAAGCTTATCACGAGAATCTATGGAATCAGCACTAACCTTAACCATTTGGTAAAGAGCAGTTGCCTTGGTATTTTTCCTGTTCTCATGAATCGGATATATTGTATATTGAGCATAATAATCTTTAATATCTTTTTGTGACGTTATCTGAGTTAGAAGTGCCGCACCATCCCTTCCTACCTCACCGGCGTCCTCCCTCCCCTACATTGTACTCTACCTCTACCAACTTTTCTAACAAATCACCAGGGTATTTCGGTAACACTATCGAGTGGTACAGCTGATTGCAACCTTTAAGATACTTTAAAACTCTGTAAATCTTATCCACTGAAACGAGGCTCTCCCAAATAACTTTTCCTTTTGTTGGAGCACCACGAACCTTGACAAATAACTCTTGTTGGACGGTTAGCCTATTCAGCGACAAATATTTCCGACAACGAAGTAGTTCAACAGTTGTATAGAATAATGGCCAGAAGGGATAGGAGGCGACAATGCGAACCAGAATGGAAAATGGACGACATTGAAGACGAGGTTAACGGAGACTCAGAGGAAGAAGAAAAAGTAGAAGAGATAGAAGAGGACTGCCATCCTTTAGACATGGGCTATATGAAACTTGAAGATAGCAATCAATATATTTTAGTCAAATATGTATTGAATGAAAAGACAAAAGATGATATCAAGTTTTACTTACAAAACATTGAACTTGCTACTAAGTACAAATTCAATACATAGCAGTTGAACCCATATTTGTACAGGATGCTCTGAAACAGGACTTAATGTTCAGAAAATATTGGGTTAGTATATCTGCGCTAGCATCCCTTCTGTTGCGCAACAATTTGCGGAGCACCGGTATTTTGTCTTTCCTGGGGAGTTTCTTCGCTTTAGGTGCAACTAGACACAAGGTTAAATCGTATATTCAGGACTATGATGAAGTGGTGGACCCTAACGTTGTCTCAACCGTACACAGTTATTTACCTGAACGTGAATTCCTTACCTTAAAGAAGAGAACATATTACTACAGTACCTACTTTAACTCAACAAACTTAGTAGCTTTTTATTCACTAGCAAGAACTTCGTATTTGATTGCTAGGAATTATTTTAATTGTCATATATGAAGAAAGATTGTCTGCTTGGCCTGCAGTTGAAATTAAATAAGCAACTGACAGTATTTCTAGGGACGTTCCTGGATTGCAAATATATTAGCCGACCAAAAACGTTTACTGGAATGAAACGAACTATAGTTTAGATTGTGTGATGATCCTTTTTCTACATTGTGTGATGTGTTTGAAAGGGAAATACTTCATAATAGACCTTTATTAAGCCTAAAACAAATGCGTATAGACGGACTACACTCTACGCAAACCGTTTATTCTGCATAATTTTAAGAGAAGTTAGCCAGTTGTACAAAACAGTACGTACCAGATGACAAAATGTGCTTCTGGTTTTAGAAGCTTCAGTGGAGAGAAAGCATCGAGTTTTATTCGTATGAAGACTCAAGAATAAAGATCAAGTTGATGCAGCGGCAGGACTTTGTGTATTCTTAAAATAACCTTCAAGTGCATGCTGAAATGCATGTTGAAGTTCATGTGAAGTAAATAATGAGTCTGAAGACTTTCCTGTACTTTCAAGTCTCTACGGTACATTCTTCTAACGGTGTCTAAGTTCCTAGTTTTGTACTTTCTCCCTCTTATCAGTTATCAGGAGACAGTTGCTTTGGAAAGTAGCTATAACACCGATAACGATTTCTTACATTTTCTATTAAAAATAATCTCTAACGTACCGAAGAAATGAAGCTACGTCGGAACGCAGAAGAATGGAAGATAACTTGAACATATGCAAAGATTTTGTTTCAATGAAACCAATTGATCCAGAATATAGACCTTAAATAGAAGACGTAATGGTGTGCACTAATCTGCGAAATAACATTTGAAATATTTTCTTTCCTAAACAAATAATAATACTGAGTGAATATAGGAAAGAAGATCATTACTACATTATAAAATAGAATGAACTCTCTTTATAGAAGTGTTATAAGTGTGACAAGATTATGTGGTTTTTGCTCGCTTTGAGACTTCCTTTACTGTTTCATACTGAAAAGAATGGTATGGCCTAGAATCCATCGATAGAAGAGAGTATCTCCAACTCTGTAAGCGTTACATTCTCCTTCCCGTCGAACATCACCTTCCTCGAAGTGTTATAATTGTGATCTGATTTTTTTTTTTTGTTCCCTTTGAAACTTTCTTCACTGTTCCATACAGAAAAGAATGATATTCTTAAGAGCCCATAGAAAGAAAAGAGTATCCCTCCTCCGAAAGCGTTGCGTTGCATTGTGAGCAGCAGATTGTGTTGTCATTTCATCGTCTTGAAAACATCCTACGTTCTTCCATACATAACAATTATGTCGTTTAAGTTTCAGTCACAACAAAACAGCATCTCTCTTCCTCTGGGTCGTCTCAAAAATTATTTTAATAAATTGCTAATCAATTTAGTCCAGGTCTGCGTGCGAACTTTTTTTTTGCAGTGTAGTGTAGAAGGAAGTGTTTTGAAATTATCAAGAAAAAAAATAATTTATGAAAGAACAAAAACTTGCAACGTTAGTTACAGAAAAGTAGTTCAGTTAATATGTATAATTTGGCTCAATTTTACCACATAATTTGAAACAAACTTGAAATGAAAAAATGTTTTGCATAGTAGTGTTGTATATATGTGTTTCGTTTTTTGTTTTTTTTTGATGAAAGTCAATTAAATAATACAAGTTATCACCTTAGTGCATGCATATTTCTTCAGTAAAAATAGTTTTTTTTGTGTGAAGGTGAGATGCAAAATTTATATGACTGTTTACAAATCCCTAAAAAAAAATGTATTTAGGTTTATTAATGTTGTATTTCAAAGCGGTTTTAGACAAAAGAGTCTGAATTATTTAGGCTAGATTCAAGATACTTGACGTTAGCCAGCGGCGCAAACTAGGGCACCGTTCCGCCTACTCCTCGAAAATTACCCGAAGTTTGCCGAATAATGCATCGTAAGTTTTGTAAAGTAAAAGGAATGACTACGGACAAATTAATGCGGCAAATGTTTATGGAAAAACAACAAAATTTAAGAAGTTAATATTTATTTGAAATGAAATTAAAGATACTTACCTTATTTATACAGAAGAATACATGTGTTGAGTTATAACGTAGGCTACGTTTTCCATATACAGATAAGTGGGAGGGAGCGAGTTAAAAAAGTAGAGAAGTTCGATACGAAATACTCCAATATATACACAGCACATTACATTTGAACTGAAGTTTTCTTTTTTTTAAAAAAAAAAAAGTTTCCAGATCAATATATACATAACATCATATTTTTAATAAAAGTTTTAAAACATCATATTATTATTTTACATAAAAGTTTTAAAACGCAAGTTCCAAGAGTTCGCGCTCAACGCTCTTACTAGATGTAGTGTCGGCCAAGCGCTCACTTTCAAAGTTAAAACTTACAAAGAGCTTTTTCAGCCGGAATCAGTGGTTGAAACTTCAATTCTCTACCAATAGATAGCTCTTCGATCGCGGGAATTCCCAGCACCTCTTTAGGTCACAGTCAGAACTTCTAGAGGCAAGGCGGGGGATTCCAAGCCAACATACTTCACGAAATCGGAAGACTTTTGTTTGTCTCATTTGCTGGTGATGTGCAAAGCTTGAGACTCCTGTCATAAAAGTGGCGTTCTCCTTTCTACCTGCGTGTTGGTAGGAGGGCACTAATTATGTCCCATCTTATCAGTTCTGTACAACGTGTGTCTGTGCTAGTCCACAAACTAAGAGCTGTCATTTCCTTTCTTTCTTTCCCCAATAGCCGAAGCCGACCGACCATCTTTGTATAGCAAATGGCGTTGCTAGTGAGAGGGCATGAATCGAATTCTGCGATAGCTTTGGATATTTTTTGTGTGTGTGTGTGTGTGTCTATTGTAGGAAGTAAAATAAAAGTAAAGTTAGTAAACCAGAAACCCCCCATGATTTAATTTAATTTTCGATGTTGCAAGCGTGATCGAAAATAAACTTTATCCTTCGGAGCTAACTGCACGTAAAAAAAAAAAAAAAAGCATTACCGGCTGTCAGATTTGAATACCGGACAAGGTACGGATATTTTTATCGTCAGGTCTTACAAGGAAGATTCGTCAAGTGTTGCACTCCGATTTGTGTAAAAATTGGTACATGTATCCAAAAAAAAAAAAGAAAAGAAACACGTATTTGGCCGTTTTCACGGAGATACGTTTTATGGGACAACGTAGAAAACTACAAAAACGGAAGAACAGAATGCAATGTGAAAACACTTCGAATGATGAACAATTTGGCATGCGTATACTACATAAAAAATAATGCAACATGTATATTAGCATATCTGCCAAACGGGTTTGATGGGGAACCCCCCTTCCCTTCATCTCGCTTTCGTTTTCGTTCATTGTGGACCACACTTCATTTTTTGTAGTTTTGTTTTCCTCAAACGCTGTTTTCTGCAGATATGCAAATATACATGTTCCATTATTACGCAGTCTTCATGTGCCAATCTGTTCAAAAATCGAAGGGTCTTCATTTTGTATGTTTCGGAGGGGGAAGGGTTTTATTTTGGATTTATTTATACCCGCTTCCGATCTGAAAAGAAGAATACAAGGAACACATATCTATCCACATAGTGTTTACCGTATAAATAGCAAAAATATATCATTTTGATTTTGTTTTGAGCCCATCTGAATTTGGTTAATGTGAATTTTACTTTACGTCAATGTCAAAACTTAAAACTGTCCTAACTGAATAAGTACAGTTAGATATAGTCAAATGAAAATCGTGTGTGTGGTGCAAGTATGAATTGTATCATTCGAGAATCGATAATTCAGTAGACCGAGATATGTGGAAAGAAAAGTGGGATAGAAAACGACTGAATATGATTATGTGTGTGTGTTTATTTCTAAGGTGAAAAACCTTTATATAACAAGGAGGCTCCAGGGGAAGGGATTCAGACTCCTAGAACCCTCCCCCTTCGGTGCGCCTACGGTGTACGTGTCTGTGCCACCCGACGGGCACAAGATAGTGTGTACAAAACCGCATCGCTCTAAGTTAGTGCCCCGGACCACAGAAACGACACAGCAATTTTTGTCAGTCGCACCATTTCAAGATTGCGGCAAAAAAGAAAATGGCGGCTAACAGGATTTCGAGATTCTTGGTAGGCCCTAGATTACTGCGGTAAGTGGTCGTAGGCGTTTCAAGGTGGCGACAATGCATTACATAATCGTAGGCATTTCGAAATGGCGGCATAAAGGGCGTATTTTTTATTCACTGATCTCTAACAAATTCGTTTAACGAACTTTTGTTTAAAATAAATATAACTTTGTTTGGGCCCTATTTGATTTTTTTTGTTAACCGCAAACAAGGATTTTTATCTGTGAAGTGGTGAAACTGTGATCCATTCAGAACAGTGTTTCTAATTACTGAAAATCTGTGAGTGTTCTTTCTCTATGCCTGTACACAATGTGTTCAATGCACAATTTCTTTGTTGGCAGCTCAGTAAACTGGCGAAAAAAATCGTTTATTTGTAGAACTGAAATTCTGACGGACTACCCCATCGGAATTTCACGCGCCCCCATTTCTCTAACACAAGCCTACTTCAAACATTTACGCCTAAAAAACCTGTAGAAATCCTGCAAAATACTACGTACTCTTCCCCTGCCCAAACAAATTCCTGGAAGAATCCATTGATGTAGATATAATTGAAGGAATATTACAGTGTCACTAAAATTTCAATACGTTACGTTCACAATTTTACATTCAGGTTCAAAGTAATCTATGAAATATGCAGAATGTAAAACAATCTAAAAAATATGAACAGAGCGAGAAATGAAACTTATAAAAGATGACTTTCAAAGTTAGTTTGAATTAAGTTTTTCTCAAAATTATAACAATTGTAATATAAAGATAGACGTACAAATAATAGGAGAGGTAGAAATAATAGTGAAAATAAGTAGGAACAGTAGTGTGATAACAGTCATAAAATATTATTACTTAATTAGATGATAATGTCCTCTTTCCGGCTTGAGCTTGTCACGCTTTTTCCCAGTTTCAGGAAGTTTATGGCAACCCTGTATTGGGGGACATGTTACTCCTATTATGCCTGTTTTATGTGTACGATAAAGACAATACCCTAAAGCCTACGACGTAGCATCAAGTATTTCCCGCTACAAGCAACCATCAACGAAAATATTTGGGGCCTATTTGAACAAGAAAGCAATAAGCCTAATTCCAAATCTCATCACTAGGAAAGAAATGTGCTAAATATTTGCTTTCTCTAATAAACAGCTGACTACGCAAATCAGTTGTCGAGCGCTTGTTGTAATGAAAGTATCTCTTCGAATGACAAAATATTTTCAGTCCAGCCATTTGGTGTCTGTGAAAGGGAGAGGTCGTTACATGCCAAATAAATACTGGTTTGGTACAATTCTCAACTCGACCACCTGAGCTTTCCATCTTATTTTTGAAAAGTTTATATTGTTTTGATTTTCTTTCAGTCCCGTACTTACTAATTACAACGATTCTACATTTCTGAGGTCTTCTTGATGCAGATACGCTTTTTATCTTCGTAGGACGTTCATCATTTGATTCCATGTTGGTGAATAAGTGAAAAACCTACAGTTCATATATGCGAGTATAGCTCATGCGCTATTCCGACACTGTGATTACAGCCAGCTATGACAAACTCGAAAACAATCATACAGTATACTGTTGATAATTCAACCCTACTATATACTAAGATTCTTCTTTAGACTGAATGAACAGAAAGTCTCCTGGGGTTTGACCTCAAAAAGTGGTCTCATGGCTTCCTACCCTATTGGGATCCTGCGTATTCTCCCTTCCTACCTCTCAGAAATCTTCCGGTGGGTGATCCAGTGCGTGCAAAGTAAGTATATAATAAACTAAGAAAGTAGCGCAGACTTGGCCGTGGCCCTCCGAAGCTGAAAACCAGGGTTGCAGGTGGAAGCTCGTGTGACGTCATCCGTAGTTGTATAGAGGAACCAGCTAACGTCATATGCTATTGAGTATTTGACAACGTGAATCTCGCATTTCTTCTAGGAAAAACATTGTGTTTGTTGGGTGTAGAGATTTTTTCTTCTGTGAACTACTGCAATGATTAATTATTTGTTTATTTTAATTGCAATTCCCGGGTAGAAAACAGGAACATTCGAAAGCGAGCGTTTGAGACACTTGAGAAATCTCCTCCTGAAAAAGATGTCTCAAACCTACTGAATTTGTTCCCTTTAGTTCCTAAACCATTGGAGAAAAAATATGGAAGCAGAAAAGGTAATTAAACGTGTCCAGATAAACTTTGGTAAACTTTATTTTTATATGGGCCAGTCTAGTAACTTTGGACTTCGGCCCGTCACAATTCGCCTTTATCTGTTAAAATCCACACCCATGCCCCTGCCGGGACTCGAGCCTGGGACCTTCGAGCCGATGTCCTACCACCGCAGACCGTTCGGCCACCCGTCCGGCAAACGTGCCCAGAGTCTACAAGAAGAAAGCAATGTTATAGTGATGAGACTCAGAAAAAATGTAACCGTCCACAGGCGCAAGTAAAGTACCTGAGTGAGAAACACAAACAAAATGTCGATTCATTAGCATTCGTGGACAGAGAGAGATCAATTTCAAGAAAATGGTTGTTGAAATACCACAAAAAAGCAAATTCATTGTTCATTGAACAGAAAACGCAGACAAAGAGTAGTCCAAAACGAGTTTTGAAAGCTTTATCGCTAAGATGTGCTTCGCGAAAAGCATATATGTACGAAATTAGAAGATCTCTTCCAAGTATATCAACTTGAAAAGCGTTGACAACCATTTCAATGCAAATCTGGCTATTAGAATACATACAGTAATTGATATTATGAAAAGTTGTGGTAAATAAGAATTTGCAATCTTGAATTTCTTTTCTTTTTTTTTCTTCACACTTATGCAAATTTTGTATTAGTGGAATTATGGCCAATGATAATTTAATCAAATGTTGATTTGACTTCTGTGTTTTCTGCCTTTTGATGCTGGCTGATACCTTCTGTGTAGGGCCTATATATATAATAAAAATAAATCACAGCCATATTCGATCCACTACTGGATGAGGCCTCTCCCCCAGACGGAGCAGATTGGTCTACTGCTCCCACGATGACCAGACGGGTTGGGAGAGGAATGCCTAAGTTCTCACTGTGATACCCACTATCTTTTATTCATAGCAGCTCCCCAATTGCACCACGATGCTGGGTGGGCAGTTGGGCACCGTTCCAGTTCCACACGCCTTAGAAAAAATCCGTTCCGTTCCACACCTATACATAAATGTGATATTTTGTTTCTTACTGCTGTAGGTTTCGAGACAAAATACCCAGGGGTACTTGGGTTACCTAAATAATAAACTAAACTATTAACTGTACAGGCTATCTTTTTAAACTAAATACGGCCCGATGTTAGAAACACGTGACGCTAGATGTCATTTAAATAAATTGTACGGGTCATGTAAATGTACAGGTCTAACTTAATAATATTATAGCATATTTTTTTAAATCCATTTTTTCTATTTCGTCTTCATATTTTTACTTAGAATTTCTTGAATCGATATTGAGAGAAAATGTCTAGACTTCTTGTCTAAACCATCAAGTTGCGAGACTATTTGCTCAAATGAAAAACAAAAATTTGCTTCCTAGAAATGACGTATAACAATGTAATAAATCGAAAACTAAAATGTTGGCAGTGGGCCATATTAGGAACATGGTGTTCCCAATATGGCTCGCTATAGAAAACAGGAGCATATGGCAAAAATGATGTGTAGCCTTTCTGTATTACTCATATGGTTCATACTGAGAGATATACATTTCAAGTTTACATAATTTATATGACATTGAAAAACCAAGAAATTTTATTAATACAAAATACGAAAATTTGTAAAAACAAAACAAAAAACAAGTGAACATACATGAAGACAAGATATGAATAAATAAGAATAAGTTAACACAATCGAAAAGGTTTAGAACGCCCGTCTCACATAAGGGACAAATAAATGGTCCGTGATCTTTAGCTGTGATTCCAACACACTCTTCATGAACGTATTTGCGCTAAGACACGCAAAGAGCATGTCTGCAACCCTGTCTTCCTGACAAAGGTAACAAAACCAAGATTTGCAAGACTTGGAGCAACTCAGTGTCGGTTCTTCAGGACTATTAGAAGCAGTTGCAGAAATTCTGATCGTTTTAAAGTGATGACTGATGACATTTGCTTTGTTTTCGTTTTAATCTTCTTATTCTTTGTATTGGAATAGATAGCCTCCTTATTACCTGGCATAATCTTCGTTTTAGTTACTAAGTATTACGATGATGAGTGTTCAATACAAACAATTCAAATATCCAATTATTTCTTTTAAAACAGTTATGCATTTTGCCCAATATGACAGTGAGCCATATTGCGCACTATTGACCTCTTTGCTTTTTCTGGCGCCTGCTAGTTACACAATGCAATGCATCACACATATTTTATGATCACGTATCCTTGTATAGCTACATTATCCATGCATTATACTGATTAGGTTTACAACTAGAGAGACTGAAACGACACATTACTTACCATGCTCAAATAACAGCAACCAATTTTTTTTTGCTCAATATTCCACTTCAACTGGAGCTGATGCTGCACACTCTAATCGCAAACAAATGAGTCGCGGGAAAATGCTTTCTTTTGTCATGAGGATATAATTTATTGTGAGATCTAGTAGCAACAACAGATAGCTGAGAGATCTGAGTGGTAGGCCATATTGGGGACCCGGGCCATAATCGGTACACTTGCATAAACTCCAATCAATTGACACTTTTCACGGCAAAATATGAAAACAGGATTTCCGTTCTTCCAATCATATTTTCCAAATATTTAATAATATTGTAAAAAACGATCGCAATGTTGAACGCAACACAGCCTTTAATATGGAACAACATAGTATTGTATTAGAAAATTCAACCAATTTGTTATGTTGTTGTTGATATCCAAAAATCATATCCCCCAAATTATTATATTCGCACACAAGGCCCACCCATGATGCACGAATAGACTAGATAGACCCCATGAATCAAGCAGAAATTGTTATTTATCTTGTTCAACCCTGATTGACTAAATACCATAACCATAATAATAGCAAATGCAAAAAAAAAAAAAAAAGTTTGTAATCAAATACTACGTTCATGGGTAATAGAGGTTATGTTGCGTTCAACATTACAATCGTTTCTCCCAAGTTCTGATTAATTTGGAAAAGATAGCCGAAAGAACGGAAATCCTGTTTTCATATTTTTGTTTTTAGGAGTGAATTTACCGATCGATTGGGAATTTTCGTTTCGTCATATCTTTCTGAAAACACAACACAAGGGCTATCGAGTGGCATAGTCCAAATTTCCCCTCGTCTCATTGATCTACGTATAACTCTGTATCCTCTCTGATTTGCCCTACCTAACGAGTTAAATGAGTGATTAGAACAGTATATTCGTGTTCGGGAGGTAACGAGATGCAGGAAGAAAAACAATTGAACCTGTTCTCGAACGAATTGTTCTTGACTATAAAAATAGTTCAGCTTTCTTTCTTTTTATTTTGCAGACGTGAAAGCTATCTTCCCAACCCCACTCTTTTTTGGGAAGCAAAGAGGAGAATCTTCCGCGAGTTCTAATTGTTCAGACTATAATGCCCCAAGCTGACGGAGGAAAGATTTATTGCTGTTTAGGATCAATAGCAGCGAGAGCGACAGACTGCTTCTTGACCATAAACTTCCACATTTTCTCGCAAAGCAGAAATTGTCGCTAGCTGTCACAAGTTCTAGAGAATTTTAAAACTGTTTATCGTTTCATTAATTGTTTAAAACTATAGTATTAGTTGCATCACAAACATATTCACACCGAATAAAAGAGCTAATTTCAGAGATTGAAATCATAGGTAACAAGTTACAATACTTTTATACGCTGCCATGTGGGATAGTGATTTCATTGTACTTTCGTGTTTCGCACGGAATTTGTCCACTCAATCATCGTGCTTTCCAACAATTTAAATGTTCTAAAAAGCTGCATCCTTAATCTGAAACTTTATAAACTTATTCATATCACAGTTCAAGGTTTCGGGATTCATCTGGCAATTTTTTTCTGAAATCCGGTATATTTTTCATTCCAAAATGACTCAAAAAAAATAATGCGTTACGTATCGCTTAGCATTAAAACTATAATTAAAAAATTGCTAAATACAGCAAAATCTCAGTCCACAACATCTACTCTTGCATATGCAACTCGATAAAAAAAGTATTATTTAAAAAAAAAACAGTGTGAATAGCCCTTAAGGAATTCTGTAACTTAAGACAGACTCAGTGAACTCAGCCGTCACAGATTTACATGTGCACTGAAAGGGTCAAATCTTTCTATGATTAAGTTAAGTAAGCAATACTGCCGCATCCGGTAAAGACCCTTCATTAGATTGATTGATTGAATTGTTATGAACGTCCTAAATGAGTTGGTAAGCTTCTAAAGACGGAACCTACAGAGTTTGGTAAAGTGGACTCCGAACTAGTCATTGGATCCCGGCGAGAACTGAACTCCACGCGCACAGTGAGCGAGCGCACTAACTTCTCGATCACCCCGAGGTTCGTTTATATTAGAGTTTTATGTAAGTACTGTTTTCTAAATACTAGAAATACACTAAAACTACATAAGAGATATGCTCATTGATACTGAATTTCAATTTTTATAAATTTATATTTGATTATTTGTATGAGATTTATAAGTAATTAATTTATTTAGTAACCTTACACTGAATAATTCTTATAGTTTATATAACATCGACATTTATTGCATTAAAGTTACCATCCACAATATACTTGAACTCAGGTGCGGATTTCGGCCATGGCATGGTCTCGCCAGGCAAGGCCGGACCAAAAATTACCAGACGCCTGCACGGACAAAGTAAAATCAATGATTTTCCACATAGCATATCCCGTTTAGAACCACAATATGCGTACAAATGTTCCAGAATATTTAGGATCAAATAAATATTTTCCGAGGATATACCTGGTACTTTTTAGAATATTAAAAGGATATTCAAGGATATTTCAGGAATATTCTGAGAAAGTATTATCCTCGACATATTCGTATTATATACTTGAGATATCTCCAGGGATATCCTTAGGATAAGCGCTTATCCTAGACATTCAGATATAGAATATTCTACGCATACACCAAGAATATCGTAAATATCCTTGACTATTCCAATTTCTCCCCGGGGATATTCGTAGAATGTATCTGCGCTGTATGGGTTAATAAACTCCAATAATAAATGAGTGCAAGGAATGAGTAAGAGACAATTAAACCGAAATCTACCCCTCCCTTAAATTTATGTAAAGTTAGTTAGGGTGACTAGACATCCTTTTTAAGAGTATTATGCTCTTTTACAGGTTTAAATACTCTATACTTTTTTCTATTCGAAAATATTTACTATTATACTATTTTCCTTATTTTTATAACTTAACGTAATTTCTAAATGAATGCCTTGTAATTTCTAAATTGCGAATACATTTCACAAGGTTAAACATTAAACATAATTTAAAGTTAAACATAATTTAATCTGATGTAAGAGTGCACGTACTGGATTTTCAAGAACATTTATCAATGTGAAATTAATGTTTAAGTATCACCAGATCACTTGGATGTGGCGATTTCTGTAGGATGTGGTAAAATTTCGAATTTGATTTTTTATTTATGGCCTTAGGCATCTAAGGCTCAGACCTGGATAGAGGCAGGTGAAGGGATGTGGAAAGGTCTCTGCAGGAGTCTAACTTGAAGGTATCATCCCGGCATTTACCTGGTATGGTTGAGGAAAACCCTGAAAAATTTTAGGATAGTCAGACTGGAATAAATCTCAGACCTTCCGAATGCTAAGCCAACGACTACCAGTGAGGAACGGCCGCTTGTTGGTTAACATTTTCAAAAATGTTAAGTGAACTCTGTCTGTGACAGGATAATTATTAAATGATGACTAAGGCTGGAAGAATGTGAAAGAATAGCAGTTTACAATAATTGTCGTATCAATTAGGAAAGTCATAGCAACTTCGGATTATATTTATCGCATCTTGAAGAGAGAAATAAATTGAATTATTTATGTACACAGTCTAACGGCAGAAGATTCAAGTAAGTGGTGAAAACCAAGGCATGGCTACCCATTGGGTATGCTTCGAGAAGTTATAAGCTATAATGGTAGCAATTAACAGAGTTGTATCTTATTTTCAAATGATTAATGTTTTGTGCATGCGCGCCTTTTTATTTTATCGACCTAATTTCTGGTCACCCTAAGTTAGTTGTTGATAGGAGTACATTTTATTTGAGGAGGTCCATTCTTCTTCTTGCAGGGGGACCCAATAATTTTTGTTCCACTCCTGGTTAAATATCGTAGGATAATGTTTCATGTGAATAGCATTTAGTTTAAAAAAATGCTGATGGCATTCAGTCTTAATTAATTTCAAATGTTTTATCAACATATACTTAAATATCATTGGATAACATTTTATTTTTAAAAAATGCCGATGGTATTCATTCATAGTACATTTGAAATGTATTATCAAAATAGAGTATAATATATATCATAGAGGTATATGAATCTGTTTCATTTAAATAACGTTAAAAAAACGCCGCTTCGATGAGCTTCAGTCACTCGACAAGCTTCGGTAATTTTCGAGGAATAGGCGGAACGGTGCCCTAGTTTGCGTCGCTGGCTAACGTCAAGTATTCAAAATTCATTTAGCTGATTGTGTTGTTTCACTTGGAAGCTGCTTATAAGAATTCGTCTGCCCTCTATGGCTTTCATAACAATTATTTACCCAATGATACCTGTGGCGTGGGTATTTTCAGTCGTAGTGATATGCCGCTTACAAATATAGTTAAACATCACAGTGGTAGAATAATTTATTCATGCAACAGATCTTAATCATTGGTGTTTATGCTAAAAGTGGTATCCAGAATAGTACGCAGCGACATAATGTATTTCTTTTTGACCTTGTGCAATTACTTATACAATACCAAAATTCTCCTATCATTATTACAGGGGATGTAAACATGTTTCCAGGAGCTATTGATACAACGTCTGATCAAAAACCTAGTGTACCCTCAACTGCCAGGACACACATACCAACACCATAAAGGATCCAGTAGAATAGATGTGGTACTAGTAAAATGTTCTGATGTTTAAATCTATCAAACGAATCTCACTACATAAAATGGGCTGGTCAGATAATTCACTAATAGTTCTTTATTTTAATTTACCGCAAACAAAATTTTTAAAAGCTAATCTCCAATGGAAATTTCATAATAAATACTTAGAAGACCCCAACTATATAGACTTAATAACAGCTATTTTCAGCATTATCCTTAAAATGTTGCCTAATGCTTCAGCGATTAACCTTTGGACACAGTGGAAACGATTAAAAAAACTGATAATGTATCATACCAAACAATTTGTCAATCAGCACGCACAACTTCGTCGAGTTCAATTACGTTATTATCATTTACTGAATGGAGCTCTCATTCAACATTCTGCGCAACACAATAACCTACCGCTAATTCACAAATTTCAAGCTATTAAACTATATCTTCATTTTGATAAAGCAAACCACTATCTTCATGTCTCCACATTCTCTAAATTTGGAATAAAAGAATAATCGAACATCCAACAACTCAGTTTAGTCAAAACTCAAAGTGCCAAAAGATTAATAATGGAATTTACAAATGAAAATGGTCTCAACTTTAAGCATGATCACGTCCGAATGGCCATGTTGGATTCTGTCAAAACAAATTTTGTCCAAAAGTACAGCAAGAAGAGCTATCTCATCTCATTAATGATTTATTGTCTTACACGCCGCTTATCACAACACAAGATCAAGAGGATCTAATATTACCGTTTACTGTCAATGAAATATCCACCGCTCTAAACAGTATCAATGTTCCAGCTGCACCTGGGGAAGAAGGCTTCACTACAAAGTGGCACCTTACATTTAAAAAAAATATTATTCCCATATTATATAAACTGTATAATTCACTTTGGACCAGTACACCTTTACCAGCAGACTCCATGCAAGCAATTGGCATCTTATTCAGCAAACAAAAACATCTAAATGCTGTTACGATACCCTCTTTCTCTCCGGGAGAAACGAGGCCTGTGTTCCGCCTTAGATGGAAGGGCGGGCGTGTCCATAAAATAA
>JAGDQP010046322.1:0-15337 GCA_022664845.1 Lepisma saccharinum
TCAAGAAAAGAAAGAGAATTGATTAGGGCATTGACTGCGCAGAGATTGTATACTAAAGTATGGTTGAGAGAAAAGAGGAAGAAAAACAAGAATCCAACTGCTTGACAGAGTTTAGACTGCTTAACAGAAGATAAATTGTATGTTGAGATGAAAATGAGAGAGCAAGATCAGGATGAATGGAGAGGGCTTAGCTTGCCTTGAAGAACCTGCCAAATCCGGCAGAACACTAATTATGATGATGATATTAATTTAATGTAAATAATTGTGTTCTTACAACTTAAAGTGCTCCAAACTATTTAGAATCAAGTCTTTTCTGAAGCCCTGGATTGTCCCGGAACCTGGGTATTTGTCCCGGAACACAACTGGTTGGGACTGCGAGGATCTCGATTTCACTATTGAAGGGGGTGGGCCACGGTTACACAGATTCTTTCAGTTTCTCAGAGGAAATAGATTCCCTGTTAAATATGAGCGCTACTGTATTTGTTACAATCTAATACATCGTTTTTTCTTTCCATGTAAAACGAAAACTGGCATTGAATAAAATGTATTCGTCTTTCTTTCTCAACAGTAAAGCAACATGTATCACGCGCGATGGTTTCTATAATTTATTCTGTCCTTGAATGCATTATCACTTTCGATTACAGTGTGAACACTTTTGCACTATTTCTGACGGATGTTAGATTGTATTAGGTTTGGTCGCCTAAAACACAAGTTAAACACTTGGCGAAAGCGAGGATAAAACGCATATGCTATGTTCGTGTGGTGGTAGGGCTGGTAAAACATTGCTTTTACCAACCAAACTACGAAGAATATATTTCACTTTCATCGCTGTGTACACTCAGATTCATAGAAAATAAGTGATGGAAAAATTTGGATGTCCGAAAGTTGCACAATCTCGCAACACGCGCAGCAAGCACAAAATATGGAATGTTGAATATAGGCACGGTATTAACATTGTGTATTTTATACAACTGTCAAAAATTGCCCAGAGAAACGAAGGGCGCACGGGCGTATGCACCATTTGTCGTTGTGTCGTCGACGACTAATGCTGTCGGGACTCGCGACTTGAGATACCTATTTATGCATGCGACATTTGTAGTTCGTCCAAAAATTTCCTTTTCGCAATGTCACTTGATATCTTCTCAAAATGTCTCCAAATATTGCTTTGAGGCATCGTTACTCTCTTTCCAGTCTTCACGCCAATCAAAATGAATCACTAACCAGTTGCTCCACAAACAGAAATATGGGTATATTTCTTCTATATATATCAGCAGTGACACATTCATTTGTACTTGGATTCGTCGCGCTTCAGTTGGGCTTGCTGCTATGTTTTTAGGAACTATACATTTCTAAATATTTTAGAACACCTTATTTTCGGCATGCACACAATCAGATTTAAAAATGCACGTGTCTTTCCCAGAAAGTATTTAGAGCCACATGAACATCTGCGAGCACTTTGTCGGAATTCACTTAGTTTGACACGCTATTGAAGAAAATAGTTTTGAGATTAACAAAAGCTATTTGTTTCCGCTTCTCAACCTTCCTGGGAGCTAAGGGCAATGTTCAAGACAATCCAAACTATTTTCTTTTGACAAGACAATCAATAGCATGTCCTGTTTCTAGGGATAGAGCATTGAAGTCTAGTCTAACAGTTATTTTCATATTTACAATACTTTGCTCTCCGAATGTCCTAGGTTTCAAACTAAAGGCCGACCATTGCTGAGAGTTTCCCTGTCTAATTAGGCATATGGTGCGATGGGTCTAGGTTGTCTCGGTGCAGTGTTTTAGTGAAAACAAGTTTCGCTCCTATAAATTACTGGTAAATATTGTTTGTTGGAGCTCTTGCGTAGCCTAGTCGGTAGCGCGCTCGACTTCAGTGCGAGCGGTCCCGGGTTCGATTCCCGGTGGGGGCTAAAAAGTTTCGGCGTTGACCCACCATCGTGAGGACAATTGGGGAGCTACTGTGAATAAAATACAGTGGCGATCACAGTGAGAGCATCAGCTCTCCTCTCCCAACTCGTCTGGTCAGCGTGGGAGCAGTAGACCAACTCCTCCCTTCGGGGAGAGGCCTCAGCCACTAGTGGATTGAATATGGCTGTGATTTATTTATTTATTATTGTTTATTGATAAATTATAAAAGAAGAATGTTAAAATATATAATAAATAATTAGTTACTTCATTATTATAACGTTATTAAAGTTTCCCTACACCAGCAACCTGTTCGGTAGTAAATATTCCGTTTTGAACGACTAGATCTACAACAGATTAACAAAATTGATTAAGCCTCACGAAGGAAACAGGTACATGATATAGAAATGTCTTCGCATAAATTAATTCTGGATAAAATGCTTAATTTTTATCCAATTAAATAAGCTCAGAGAGAGAGGAAGAGAGCACAAATATTGCAGTATCATTCAGTCTATTAGGGAGAGATCAAGGGGTCTAAGCGCAAAAAAATGAATCTATGCTACTCTGTGGTTAATTGCCGTACTGTTTGAGATGGAATATTTTTTTCATATGTGTGTTTTCGTTTTCAGACTCCGTATATAATATAACTTTCATAATTATCAGGCACACAAAACATTATCTTCCGTTATCTTTCTCTTACACTTGGTTAATAGTGTTCTCACAATGAAGGTAAAAGGAAGAAACAACCTTCTAAAAGATATTCCATTAAAAATGTTGAACCGGAATCAGAATCGATAATATATTAAGGCGATTTAGAGGACATTCAAGTATCAGTTTAGTCATTTTGAACCCCCTTCCCGTTGTAAGTAAAAAATAGTAGATACCCGCCCCCTTCCCTTATGCTTACATAAAACACATTAAATTTCTTATCATAATTTCGTAGTAAAAAAGTCTGTAAATCTAGACTAACAAGTTTCTTTTAGCGAATCTTACGTAGACATTGTTCTGACCCCCTTCCCCTATTGTCAGAAAAAGTAAGCAACGCTTGACCCCCTCCCGATTTGAATGCTTACATAGTACTTCAACGCCCCCTTAAGACAATTCATTTCTAAGTGGAGAGTCTTTACTTATTTTACAAATTCTATTTCGTTCTAATAAGAAAAGGAGTCAATTAGTTCATACAGACTGTTTAATTTATAAGAATTTTAGACTTATAAATTTAAACACATATCGAAATTACCATGAATTTCAAATAAATTACCATGAATTACCAATAACAATACAAACATTCAAAATATTGAAACTAAGATTCAAAACAGATTGGTAACTTAATTTTGACATTTAATGAATCCAATGATTACTGCATTAGTAAGGACCTTCTGAGAGTTTTACAGCCTTTCTATAATAATCAAAGTGGGTTCTAATTTTTGCACTGAAACTTCCGGATCTTTGTGGGATGCTACCTTCAAACTAGATACTGACTGACTTCCTTCTAAAATCTTCCCTCTCCCCTTCATGGCCTGAGCCAAATGGCCATAAATATAATTTCATTCAACAGTTTTCGCTTAAATGTATATTAATCCGCTCTTCCTACAGAGTGGATTGAGGGAAGATGCCCATCGGGGAAAGTTGCCTAAAGTAGTGTAATTCCATAACAATGGTCCTAAACGGAAAAATTGTATGGTGTGAACGGATTAGTCAGTATCTTCCCTAAAAGGATGTGAATATCGTGGAGACGAAACAAGTACTTCCAAAAAAATCTTTAGCCTAAAAACAATTTTCTCTACTCAGTACACAGCTTAGAGTCGGACTAAATTCCATGACAGCGTAGAAAATGCAGCACGCCATTTGATGCCCACCACCTAAATACATTCCATCAAATAAGACTGCTTTCATTGTTTTCTGGTTAGACAATCATTTTGTGAACTATTCTTCTTGAATAGAATAGAGTAATATAAGGACATTTTGTAATTTATAGTCTGCGTATGTATTCAATAGAATTTGAATGTCATTTTATGGCCTCTAGGTAAGTATATATGGCTCAGGCCGGAATACGGGTGGAGTGAGGATGTGGGAGAGAAGTCAGCCAGGGCCTAGTTTCAAAAGCACCATCCCAGCATTAACCTTGTGTCACTGGATAAACCTCAGTCAAGATGACCGACGCAGATATCGAACTCAGGGCTTATAGAACACAAGCCAACGCTCTATACTACAACGTGCTACGTATACTCGGAACATGTTCAATAGAATATATGCCATAAGAATATATATAAGGTTCAGTTAAATGAAAAGGTCCAATTCCAAATATCCGGACAACGTGTTGAGGGAGATGTTCGTCCTGTTTGCGGTTGATATCCACATATGTGTAGATTATAATAAATGTTACATTTTTGCGCATGGGCGTAGTGTGGAACGTTAACAGAGGTTGTTTATTTATCAATGTTCCATCGGCTACGGCTAGCAATTAAGAATAAACGCCGGGGTAACCTCACAAAGGGCATTATTTTATTGCACGACAATGGCCGGCCTCATGTTGCCAAACGAACATAGGATCTTTTGGCGTCGTGGAAGTGGGAAGTGCTAGACCACCCCGCGTAGTCCTGACTTGAGTCCCTGTGATTTCCACGTGTCTGGGCCACTCAAGAAACACCTCCGGGGGCACCACTATGGATCGGATGAAGAAGTGCAGCAAGCTGTGACAGAGTGGTTCCATACTCAAGCCAAGGAGTTCTTCTTCCAGGGCATTCATCATCTCGTGTCAAGGTGGAATAAGTGCCTCAACAGCAATGGCCATTATATATAGCTCTATCCAGTAATAAAGTCTCTACATGGAAATGGACATGGTAATATATATTTTTCACACAAAACCTAAAGTTATTACTGCATTAAATTGATGTATGTTCCATAATCACAGAAGGGAGAGAAATCTGGGCTTTCAAGCAGATGTCGTCAAGTTGGACATTGTAACAATCTGAAGTGGTGGAAACTTGTTCATGTATTTTAGTTATATTATAGAAAATATAGTCATGAAGTATCACTACTATTGTCATTTATCTTAATTATAATGTACGATACATCTTTCCCCAAACAAGTGGGTATCTTACACTGATGGATTGGGTAAGATTCCTAATTTGATATGTAAGTTTAAAGATCAATAGGTCTATATCCAATGTTTCTTTCAGATTTTATTCGGGGGGCTTCTGGAGGGCCTTACGAAAATTATAAACAATTAACATTGACTGTAATGTGCTAAAAATAAAAAATAACAATAGACCCAAATGTTACTTTAACAATATATATTGTACTTCTTTAGTTAACCTAAAAATAACATCTTAGTGGTAGAACGTTGGCGTAGTATTCGGGAAGTCGTGGGTTTGATCACAGCAGCCGACCATCCTGACTGAGGTTTTTCCAGTTTTTCCTCAGTCAAACCAGAAAAATGCCGGAATGGTGACTTTAACATAGGCATTGGCCGACACCTTTCCGAATCCTTTCTCCTCCCTTATTACGGCCTGACGCTTAGATTAGTAAAGGCCACAAATAAAATTAAAACTCAAAACAAAATGAACCATATTACAGAATATACTACTATATACGTATTTCAGTGTTAACATACTATTACCAAGTGTTAACACTAATTCTTTTGGGAGGGCGGTTGGAACCCTTCCGTGGGACAACCCCCTCCCCCCGAAAACATGCCAGAAAGAAGCAGTGAATATATCCGTTGTGTTTTCAATTTGTTTGATATACTTCCGTCAGTATGAGCATCAATGTTCAATATATTTTTGTGCAAAAATTTTCTTTTCTATTTCTTTGAATTACTGCACAATGTCTTGTAGAACAAAATGTGTGGCATCTTCCCTCGATCCACTATAATTAATCCACTATAATCTGTTCCACAGTTAATTATTCGATGATCCGTTTATCCGGATAATATAATGTTCATTTACCCGTTTATCCGAATGATGTTCAATTATCCGTTAATCCGGATAATGTTCAATTATCCGTTTATCGGGATAATGTTCGATTATCCGTTACACGGATAGTTATTCGGATAATGAAAATTATTCGAATAATCGGATTTCGAATATCCGAACAATGAATTGTTCGATTAATCGGATATCAAATTATTCGGATATTGACAGCCCTACTCAGCACATATCTCACGTTCTATCCAACGATTTCTGCAACATATGGCGACAGACACCGGCATCCAGGCTATTCCCTTCCAGGACATACCAGTGAAGTCACCTGATGCGAGGCCCATGGATTTTTGCGGGTTTGGCCTATTGAAAAGAGCACTTGCATCTCATCGTGTCACCACTGTCGGTGGCAAAGCCTGTCAGGAGGAGTGGCTCAAGATTCCCCTTCCTGTACTTCAACGGAGCCTCCTACAATGGAAGTTACGGTGCAGGGCTATTACCAGGAGACATGGTGCTCACATCGAAGGCAACCGATGGTGGTCCCGTGGTTTTTCATAAGGTAGGTGAGACGTCAAAATCGGACACATATAGACGGATCAACCATCTTAAGGATAAAAGTCTATAATAAAAATATAGTACAAGCAAATCATTTTCCTTATGTGCTATACCTAAAATTATGTAATGTATTGAGAAGTTATACGGTATTCATCAGTCACCAGTCATAAATGAAGCTCCTTCCGCCTCAGTTCGCTTGCTGCAAACTCGTGTATAAGTTCTTCAAAGTTGATGTGTCCATCAGCCAAGAGGTAACATGCTTCGATATGGTGAACAGATAGCTCATTCAGTCTTTTATTACACATGGTTGAACGAGATAAGTCTTCAGTCTTTTTAGAGCTGAAAATGAACGTTCAGCTGAATAGTTTGTTGCAGCAGTACACAAAAATATTCTTAATGCAATGTCCACTTTTGGAAATACAGACTGCAAGTTACTTTTCATATAAAAGCTAACATTTTTGCTGGCAAATCACAGACTCGTCTAGTCATCAGAAGCCCCGCAAAATACATACATTCATTTGGGAAGGTTGATTACAGATCAGTTTCATATGCAGCCTAAAAGCTAGCTGCACGTTCAGAAGTGACACAAGAAGAACTTTGCAAAAACTTACTGGAAATCATGAAGTTGTCAGACATAAATTTATAGCCTTCCTTTCTCATTTATTTAGCGTGCAACTTATTAAGAATGGGAAGAAACACGCAATTGACACCATCCACAGCTAGTACTGAGCCTTGGGGAACACCTTTTCTGATGATACACTCATTAGAATTTATTTTAGAAACAGAGTTTGACTTTTTATCCACGTGAGGAACTTAAACCACTTGTTTGCGGTTTCGCAGATATGATTTAAACCAGTCTAAAGTAACTCCTCTAATGCCATATCCCTCTAGTTTTGTAAGAAGTATGTCGTGATCTACACAATCAAAAGCTTTTGAGAGGTCGCAGAAAATGCTCACCGGATTTTCTTTTCGATCGAGAGCGGTCACTGCTAATTTAATATGTTCATATATAGCAGTAAGAGTGGATTTACCCTTTCTAAAGCCATGTTGCGATTTTTAAATAATACCTTGCTCGTTTATAAAACTCGTAAGCCGTTTATATACTTTTTTTCAATTACTTTTGTAAAAGTGGAGGCCAGAGGTATAGGTCGGTAGTTATCCACTTCATCTCTATTTCCTTTCTTAAACATAGGCTTGATTAGTGAGAGTTTTAATGATTCAGGGAAGACTCCTTCCTCAAGTGACGCGTTAAATATGTCAGCTAATGCAGGTTCTATACTAAGTATACACTTTTTAAGAGGATTGCGGGACTTCATCTATTCCTGCTGACGCTTTATTCTTTTAAAATTAATAATATCCCACGATTCTTTAGCTTTGTTATTGGCTTTATTCATCTTGCAACTATAGTGGTTTCTTTTAGCTTCGATAATGACTTTTTATACACTCTTCTATATTGTTGATGGTATGCCAAAAGGCGCTGATTGTTTGAACGTCTGCTAAGATGAAATAGATCCTTTATACTGATACTTGAAACCCGAATGCCCTTTCTGATCCATGGCTTTTTGACAGTTCTATTTACTATTTTTGTGGTTGTAGAAAAGGCGCTTTCGAAATATAGTTTGAATTCTGAATAAACGAACAATACATTTCATTTACCTTTTTACTGAAGTGATCATTTCTCCACTCTTCGTTTTTTAAATCAGAAAGAAATTGAGTCATGTTCGCCCCATTATACTGCCTTATTCATGTGTGTTTATCTGGGTGTTGGGTTTTGTTTAAGTAATATTTTAGCTAAAGCCCTTGTCCTACGTGATTATTTAATCCCATGTTGAGACCCTCTGAAATGTAGTCTGCGTTAACATTTGTAAATATGTTGTCAATCAAGCTACTAGAATTTTTGGTGAAGTGTGTTGGTTCAAATATTGTCCTATGAATGTTAAAGCCTGTTAATATGTTGAGAGAGAGAGAGAGAGATTTAAAAAAATAGCATGCACGTTGATCGTAAACCTAATAGACTAGGTCACAAATATTGGCCGAAAGGAAGTACAGATATGTTTATTCTTAACTGAAACAAGGCTATCACCATTATCCTATCTACCTCTGTATTGCAATGAAATATTTCTAAAATTGATATTAAGGTCCTAAAATCAATTTTGTTAAGAGTCCCATGAGTTATAATAAAGTTAATAGAAATATTTGTCTTACTATTTATAATACTTCGTTTATTTTTATGCAGTTTAATAGTCTACACTCATTATTAGAAACATGAAAGTTTAAAAACAGTGTTTTTTATCATAACCAAATAATTATCAGGTGCAAAATTTCTTTTATATCCATCGCTATCATGGACTTATCTATACTCTCGCTACAAGCACAAACTCTTCGATCTGAGCCGGCCGAGCGGTCTGTGGCGGCAGGCCATCGGCTCGAAGGTCCCGGGTTCGAGTCCCGATAGGGGCATGGGTGTGGATTTTAACACAATAGCTAAAGGCGAATCGTGACGGGCCGAAGTCCAAAGTTACTAGACTGGCGCATATAAAAATAAAGTTTTTATCATCGGTCTGTATAGTGAAGTCACGCGCCTTCCAACCAATGGCTACTGTTTTCCTCAGTCATGTGGTATACAGGCTGGAAGTGGATGTTGGCGCAGAATAAATCTTCTTAAACTGATTTCCTCGAAGATCCTATAACTTTCTAGTTGTAGGAACCTTCCATGGCGTCACCCTTTTTTTATCGGGGACTCCGCACTTGCTTTTCAAGAGCGACTTGGTGCTGGGCTTGGTGTGAGGTCTCTCATGCTGACGGATCTGCTCTGCTTTTAATAAAATAAACTGGCAGTGCGGCAGGCGGGGTCTGAGGATCTCACAGAACCAAACAACGAGAACTTTGACTGCATGGGGAAGCACCAAGAATCAATCTACAGATCCACATGGAGGAGTTTACCATACCGAAGAACACAAGGTAATATTTTCATTGTTTATATACTGAATTTTATATGTGGCCTTTAGGCATCATGGCTCAGGTTGAGAGAGAGTACATGGAAGGAGTCGGTCAGGGTCTAAGCTCAGGGTACCATCTCGGCATTTGCCAATTGTGACGTTCTTTCTCTTTGACACTGTCTAGGCTGATCCTGTAAGTTGAAAATTGGTTCCACACGAGTCCGAAAGCTCAGAAAAACGTTACGATATTTCCAAGATTGTGATCATAGACGAATTATAAAGTAAGTGTTTAGACTATACCATGACCCGTATACCTGATATAATTTTATTGGGTCACTTAATCCAAGTCTTCAGCCTAATTCGCTGTTTTAGGTCAATGCCTAATTTTGCCTCAATCCAGAGAGAGGAAGATGCCCGAGACCCTTGAATGTGCCATTACGTCACTAAGCTAGTAAAACCGGAAAGCGGATAATCTCAATCAGTTGGATCCTGACTGTGCTTTCCCCTCAGTTATGTCAGGCAAATGCCATGATGCTATCTTCAAACCTAGGCCCTGGTCGACTTCCTTCCCATATCCTCTCATGTACCCCATCCCAGCCTTGCCAAAGGTGTTTAAAGGCCATAAATCAATTCGGTTCATAATCAGTTGGCGTTTCCCAGTGGTTCCCGGCCATAAAATGATGTCCAAGGGAGATATATTCGACTATCCTGTATACATCAGGGAAATTTCACAAGATTTGAGAATAGTCATGGAGTTTTATGCAGAAATTTAAAAATTGTAAACAGTGTTTCAAAAATTACTAAGTAATGTACAGTATATGTGTGTGTGTGTGTAGGCGTCTCTGTGTGGTGTGTGTGTGTGTGTGTGTGTGTGTGTGTGTGTGTGTGTGTGTGTGTGTGTGTGTGTGTGTGTGTGTGTGTGTGTGTGTGTGTGTGTGTCTAGTGTGGTTCTGCGATCTTGCGAACTTATTTTTCAGGATGCTTCGTCACTTTTGGATTAGTTGGTAAACACTCAGACAAATTATATTTATTAACTCTCAGTATTTCAGTTATATTCATTACTGTATGTAATGTAGTTGTATGAAAATAATAATGTTCAGTTATGTCGGTCAATGAAAGAATTTGAGAAATGTTTATCGTTAGCCATTCTGTATTAAAAAGATGTTCTTATAAACACTAGTTGCATTTCTTGTTGTAAGCTTTCAATCATAGTGATACTCAATTTACTACTAGTGAAGTGATACTATTATTAGCAATTATATATTAAATCTTATAAAATTTTCTTTCTTGAAATTGCATGTAATAATTAAGTTAATGCTAAAACATATAATTATAACAATATACAATAACCTCACGTGGCTCTATATACGTGATATCGTTAATACCATGTCAGCAAAAGCATTTTATTTCCTCCGTGTTCTTTTTTTTTGCACCCGGGTTGCCCAGGCTTTGTTCTTAAAGTTTTCAAGCTGGAAAGTGAATAACTGGAAAGTTAGAATTTCTAGCGTGAAAACTTTAAGCCTGGGCAACCCGGGTGGGAAAAAGGATACATAGCAAATAGAACGCTTTTGCTGGCATCTGGTATTACCGGTAGCACCTATAGAGCCACATTAATTCTATTTAGTGGTACAAATAGCCTTCAATATTAATTAATTTACATACAATAAAATATCCCATTATAATCCCATCTTTGTCCTAAAAGGATCCCAAAAGTACGTCCCAGGGATCATCCCGGGGCGGACATTTGGAGGTCCCATGGATGTAAACGGGACCTAAACAGGACTTCCCACGGACGTCCCGATATCCTGCCAGGAGATCCGTGGGCGGGTTTAAGCCCAGGGTTTTAACACACAAAAAAAATAAAAACCCATCACTAGGCAAGATTGAGCAAAGACCACTTCGATTTTCGAATGTTTCTTGAAGTCTGCATAGAGTTTTAAAGGCCGGGGGGGAAAGCAAAAAACACGATTTTTTTCCCACGAGGCAAAAAAAAACTGGTTTTATTGACGAATCGTTTTTTTTTTTCTCACCAATATGAACTACTTAACACACCTAACCCTGCATTTGTTGTTTAGGTTTAGAAAAATTAAATTTTCTTCTGTTAAATGTACAAAAAATCAATTTACATTAGGAATGCAATATATCTCATTAGCACCCTTGTTCATTTGAGAAGTTCTGTTCAGTTTTGGCCCTTAGGCATCATTGGCTCAGACCGAGAAAACTTACATAATGCCTCAAACCTTGTTTCACAGGCAGTCCCATCGTGGATTTTTTTTTCTAAATATATGTTTTGAACATCAACTAACATTTTAACTAAAACGTTCTTTTCCACAGTAGCACGAAAAAATGGGGAGAAAACTTTTTTTCCGGCTGTCTGCCACAACGAATGGTAAATATCATGTTTGTCCAAAACTAAACAAAAAAGTTATCCCAAAACTTTAGGGAAAACCTCACCCGAATATAATATAAAATGCCATTTCATGTAGGGGTATGCCCGGCGTTCAATTTTCCTGAAATTTTACATGGAAAGGCGTGTCTCTTCCACACGCTATGTTAAAACATTAATTTAGGGATGCCTATACTTAACAATTAGAATTGCTTCTGAGCATGTTACATTCGTAGGAGACTACATTTTAAACCATCTTCTCCTGAGCACAGTAATTTAAATATACTCTGATGAAAAGGCTATTTTACTTTGAAATCATAGTACAGTAATAGCATCCACTTTTGTTGGTGTTGATATATAAATTCCCGGAATATTCCCATTTTGGGGGTTTTCCCGAAAAATAAATTCCCGAGTATTTGTCCGTCACTACATGGAACTTCTCTCTCGTGTAGAAGGGCGTTGATGAGATATATTGCATTTCCAACGGAAATAGAAAGAATTTTGTACCTTTTAACGTAGAAACCTTTTATTTTATTCAACTGAAACGAAAAATGCATAAGGTGGACTAAGTAGTGAATATTCGTGATGAAAAAAGAAAAAAAAACAACTTTGTTAATAGAACCAGGTTTTTTACTTCGGGGAAGAAAAACAATTTTTCCCGGTTCTTTTCCGAAAAATTCCGGTTCTTTTTTTTCAGCCTGTACATGACTACTTGGATCTCAATTTCATCATGTACTTACTGTGTGTTGAGCTCCTGCGTAGCCTAGTAGGTAGCGAGCTCGACTTCAGTGCGAGCGGTCCCGGGTTCGATTCCCGGTGGGGGCTAAAAAATTTCGGTGTTGACCCAGCACTGTCAGGACAATTGGGGAGCTGCTGTGAATAAAAGACAGTGGCGATCACAGTGAGAGCTTCGGCTCTCCTCTCCCAACCCGTCTGGTCAGCGTGGGATCAGTAGACCAACTCCTCCCTTCAGGGAGAGGCCTCATCCACTAGTGGTTTACTTTCGTTTAGTTTATTTCGTCCAAGAATCACAATACATATGGGACTTGTATAACATAATATGAATAGTTACACTATAGTATTGTATATACATTTGAGGAGACGTAACATAAGAACATCGTCCCTATCGACAAAAACAAACAAAAAAAATCAGAATACATGATATGGACTTATCAAACAAATATACATGGTTAAATGAAGTATTACATTGATGAGACGTGATATAAAACATCATAAAACATAAGTATATAGTTCTATCTTTTATACATCTAAATATTTCTGTACAGAGTAAAAACAGTTCTCTATCAAATATGCTTTCAGGTCTCTTTTAAATCGTGCCAGAGTGTCTCCATTTCTTACATTTGGTGGTAGCGTATTGTACAAAGATGCACCAGTATGCATTATACTCTTATGAAAAATGCTTGTTGTGTGATAGTACGGATGAATATCCCCCTTCTTCCTAGTATTATAATCGTGGAAACTGCTGTTGAGTACAAAATCTCCCGAGTTTTCTTTATGTATACTAATATTTCGTATAAGTAAATACATGGCAATGTTAACATCTCTTGTTCTTTGAATAAATGTCTACATGGAGATTTGGGTTTCACGTTTGCAAGTATCCTTACTACACGTTTCTGTAGCCAAAATAATGGTAGCGTTTTAGCATCGTTTCCCCAAAACATAATTCCGTACTTTACGCGTGCATAAAATACCGCATAATATAGTGCTTTAGCCGCGTCAAAATTTACAGGTTTTCTAACAGCCTTTATTGCGAAGCAGAATTTACTAAGTTTCGTTACAGTATCTGTAATATGTTTTTCCCAACTTAAGTTCCAACTGATTTCGACTCCTAAGAAATTAGTATTCTCTACATAATTGATTACATTGTTATCAATAGTAATAACAGGCTTATTTGGTTTAGATAACTACCATGGAAGTTTATCGCTACTGTTTTACTTGTATTTAGGGAAAGTCCATTGTGACGTAACCAGGTTGATAGTTTATCAGTTAGATAAGTACTATTATTTATTAGTGATTCTTCATCCGTACCAGTTTGTAGTATATTAGTGTCATCTGCATATAGTGCGATATCAGCAGCAGTTAATGATGCTGGATTGAATATCGCTGTCATTTACTGTGTGTTGCGTTATCTACGTTGTATATTTTTAAGACATTGTCTTGAATTTCTGATAAATGAAGAGTCGAGATTTGAATAACGTTCTGGCTAGAAATACAACTTTTCCGTAAGAGAGTTCGTGAATTTCAGACGAAGAACGATCGACTTGGCACAAGTCGATGTATGAAGGATCGATTTACACCGAGCGTCCGTCGAAGAAAACTAATCTTTTAATGTTTGAACAGGCCCAACTACGTTAATTTTAAATAAAAATATAAAATATAGGACGCAAGGATCTCGTGTGAATGTTATCTCCAGAAGTGGAAAACGGTGGATGTAAATAACAAAGTACTTAAGAGTGGTGGCCAGGAAAGACGATGGAATCAAAAGGTCACATCTTTTGCTTTGGTAAAACTTTATTTTTATATAGGCCAGTCTACGTCACATCTTTTACGTAGCATCATTAACGAAAAATATAAAGTAGCAGGTGAGCCGCAGTGGAAATATATTCTTTTTATATGCCTGACGTCGTATTAGAACCCTTCGTTTCGACAAGTTAATTTTCTCGCTGCAACCAAGTAACTCAGTTCCATTATTCACTTAGACAACAAGTTCTTAGGATTACAATATTTGCTAAACTGTTTGACTCACAGTCATCAGTGCATCGAAAACTACCATTTCCAGCCAATCGGAACACGTATTATCAGTGTTCGAAGTGGAAAAGAAACGGAGACGGTATGTTTTCCTAATATCCGAAATTGATATAAGAACACGTATAGCATGTGTTTCAGTAACGGTATGCGTTTAGCTCTCAAAAACCAGAGCCGGTATGCCATACCGCCTCACTTCGACCACTGCGTATTATAATAACTTCTGTATCAACGGGGGCATTTGTGATACTGTACAAGGGCGCGTGATGGTCCTGTCCTAAAGGATGACAAAAACTGGACAGATATTTTGGTTGTAGTAGGCCGTCCTTAAACCAGAATCATACCCGCTGTAATACATGTGATACAGCCCGGATTATATTTCTCAAACAATAATCGTAAATATACCAAAGTGCTGTTCAATGCATGTCTTCGTTCCTGTCATTTACTTTAGGGATGGGCAAAAACTAGCGTAGCAGCTACTTTTTCACTTTACTTTGGCTAAATTGCTACCACTAACAAAAAGTAGCAGCTACTTCCTTAAATGCCACTTCTTTTTTTTTTTTAACATCGCGATGGATATATAGAACAGCACCCCAAGTAAAAAATAAACTGCAAGCTGAAACAGACAATACAGTTGACCAATACAGTCGATTCAGACTAGTGATAATAATACACGTGCAGGTGTGGAGTTATCGTCTCTCCGATTTGATTTATTTTCATTCTGGTGACCAGATTCCATGCACAAGCATTCTGGTATAGAATACGTCATTACAGATACATGTAATACAGATTGCACACACACACACGTCAATACATACATATAGTATATAAGAATTATTATTACAATGAACTTATACAAT
>JAGDQP010046323.1:0-12883 GCA_022664845.1 Lepisma saccharinum
TAGAATCTAGCCTCTAAATTTTTATTCTGTATATAAGTTTTGGCAAAGAATGAAGTAGTGTTTTTGAATAAAACAAAAGCTAGAAAGGACTAAAGGCTACTTGAAAAGGAGACTGGAGAAATGTGGTCTGTCGCACCCCATAATTTCATTTATACAACATGTCTTTCTTTTCTAAGATGAAATATGTATAACTAAAATAATTGTAAACTAGCTTCAACTCGTCTTGTGTATGTATAAATAGAGATGTTTGACTTCCTTTATGAAGCGAAAGGAAGGTATGAATACTCTGCAGCTACACGAGAAGCTACTTGTCGAAAAATAGTTAATAACATTACCTAATTTTCATAGACATACTTATGCATTTCCAAAACTAGCTTGGTCATTAGCATAAATAGAATACAATCTGTTCAAGGAGTATTGCACTTGATGTAAAGTCTTGAGAGATAAACTGCAAAAGGCATATTTAAGTCAATTATTTTTAGTCCACCTATAATACAGCCAAGACATGTTGGGGTCCCATAAAAAGCCTACTCCTCTCTAATTCTACAAACGTGTTTGGTTCTATTGGTGGTTTGCCTAAATTGTTATTATTCAATTGAGGAATAAACAATTACCAAACCTTTGAGCGTGTCCTATTGAGCCAGTCGTGTATACCGCCGCCACAATAGTCCAATTATTGAATTTCGCCTTAGGACGCTGTGGCTGTTTGTTTGAAAAGTTGTCCTATTTTTTTCAGGTTTTAAGTGGGGTCGCACTTCCGTTTCGCAAATATTATATTCTGAATTACCATTAGCCTGCTGTACACTACTATTTAACAAACTGTTGACGATATGGAACCCACATTGAGAATTGACAATAAGGACTTCATTGTTTTGCTCTCTCCGGACACTGTCACCTTGTACATATTGTTCAAGTTCTAATGCACAAAACATACATTTCACAATATTTGGCTTCGTTAGAAAATGAAAAAAATTACACTCTGCATGCTTTTCAGGTTTTATAAACGGCATTATTTCATGGTGTTGTAAAACTATTCAATTACATTAAGTCACTGTTTAACTTTTTAATAATTTCTATGTGCGTAATGCTACAAATTAAATAATACAATTCCACCCCTAGGTATAGAATTGGTAAACATTCTTGCGCTTTCTTTAATTTTGTAATTAACTGTTGAATGTTGTTCGTGTTTTAAAGTTGGCACGAATTGGTCTATTATACTGTGAACGTCTCGAAATTTTGTGTGAACGTCTGACTTCTGTGTAGAGATTTGTGAATGTCTGTAGGAAAATCTCTCGCCAGTTTTATGGGGTGTAATTTCTGTAGATTTAGTCTTGGCTATTTGGGGATTAGATAACGTGAAACAAGGGTAACTCAGATAAAAGGATGAGCGCTTACGAGAGGGACGTTCAACGAAAATTAAGTTAAAATAGTGTTTTCTATCGGGATGGTTTAAATTTTAATGTTAGAAATAAAAAGGTACAAGATTTTACATTTCCCTGAAAAAGCGCAGATTCTCAACACGTAAACTTCTAACATGAGCTTATAGCACACACTGAAGAGATGAATTCGATTAATAAAAGAAATTCTAGTTTGATTAACAGAGCATGTACATAGTTCAGACAAAGGATCTTATTGAAGCACAAGTATTAGGAATCCAAGAAACATACCTCAGATTCAAAGCTGAAAGACGTATGTTGGATGTATGTTGAAAGAAAGACGCATGTTGAAATATGCATTCGGTATTAACGTTGGTAGACGCTTTCAAGATGTATCGTTTTAAAACATTTTTTTTTAATTGGAACTTATGAACAATCTCTCATCAATTCTCATTTTTACTATTGATCGTGTTTTTTTCTCTCTCTCTCCCTCTCTCTCTTTTTGGCAACTAACAATTACGCAATAGAATAATTATTTTTAATGATACAGAGAATAAATTTTCTGTTCGAACAACGGATCTTATGGATACAGTTAGAGAACATAGTGACAATGGGAACTACCGTTAATTGCACGTTTGTATCATTACAAAATTTCAATAATAAATTTACTTGTTAATAAATTTACATAAATGACTTCATGTGTCTTTGAAGCCAATTAACAAAGTTGGGATTGATATTGTGGTGTAATCAGAATAAATAATAACCTTCTTAAGGCGGTTCAACAATCAACTGTGCTGTAGATATGAAGTTGGTCATAACTGGAGTTATACTAGAAATATCTTTAAATTCCAGAACTTTTGAAACCTTCCGGGTTGTTCATACTTGTGAACTTTCATGATACTAATCAGGAATAAAGTATCCAAAATAATGTTATTTTCGCATAGGCTGATTTGGTAAACTTTTACTCTTAATTTAAGTCAATTTCTTTGGTCACTTGTAAATACACTGCTTGCCACTAAAAGAGCAACACCAAGAAATAGAGCACATAGGAGTCCTAAATTTGGAAGATAGATACCGTAATGTACAAGTAGCAAATGACTAAATAAATTTACTACTCCGAGCGATGTGCTACGAGAGCGGAATAGAACTTCTGAAACTCGGTAGCCTGTGGGTCGGTCCACTATGGGCGTTCAGAACGGCTGAATCACGGGTAGACATAGAGACGTTGAGCCCTTGGATGTCTCCTGGGGTATGACAAGTCATCCGTCTTCGGAACGATGCCACAGTTCATCAATAGTAGCTGCCGATGATGACATTGTGCAATCATGAACCAGACGTATTCAATCGTCCAGAGATCAGGTGAACGAGCCAGCTAAGGAAGAAGGGCAATACTGTGTTCAGCGAGGAAGGTTAGGAAATCACGTGACTCATTATTCTACCAGGAAGGCACTCATTATTCTACTGAAATTTAGCCGCCGGCAGAGCCTCCACTAAAAGGACCACACCTGAGTACAAGCCATTGTCGATGTACCGTTGGCTGATTACATGTCCGTCAATGTATAGCAGACACGAAAAGACACGGAATCCAATGGTATGCCATAGCAAAGCACCAAAGACCTATCTGACATCAATGTGCAAAACGGGAGTCACCAAACCTTGTTAAAGATAGCAAATGCAAATTATCACATTGTTGTAGGAAAATTGCTCAGCAGCGTTTGCAAAATTGCTGCAAAACTGCTTATACAACTGAACGCAACTGGCCAAAATCACATGAAAATGCTGCTAAACTGCAGCAAACTTGACTTGCAGCTATTAAGGAATAAAAAGGAGTTGTACAACTTGGAAGAAACTTACGTCATTACTGCAGTGAAACAGGATTTCCATAGAGTTGTAAATTTAACCTACTGCAATTTTGCTGTATTCTTGCGGTTCTTGGCAAATCTAGCTATTAATGGCAATTCAGATCTTAAAGTGCAGCAAACTAACTTGTTATCTCGAGTACTTTCGTATCACCAGATATGTATGCAACCATCATGATGACAAAAGCAGCAGGATATCTTGCCATTCGGCTCGTCATGCGCGACGTTCGTGACTCCATGGTCGTCACTCATGCCTACATTGTGCAGTCAGTAGAATCCGCATCAATGGAAGCCGTACAAAAATGTCCCGTTCTTCCAGGTGAAGTAGAACTGTTCCTGTAGACACTGGGCAGAGTGCAACATTCCCTATTGTTTGTGCTAATGCCCAAGGTGTGTATATGTGATCCGCTACAGCCATACGCACAAGCCGTTCGTTCTCACTATGCATGGTATAGCGCGGCCGTTGGGATTCGGCATGTCGTTGCGTAAAGCATTCGTGGAACCATCGAATCCATACGTGCTGCACTGTGAACACAGACCGTGCAATACGGACAACACTCGCCGTATGCTACAATTCCTCCGCGATCAAATGTGGAAATCTGGAAGAAGGGATGTTGCATTTGACGCGGATACATTATTCGACCCTATACACACACTCACGTCACAACAACAGTCGGCGCCACTGAACAGCAACGCTGTGGCCTACCACCGATTTCCGTCCATAGATGGCACATCCAGCGCCTCGGATGCAACACGAAGCTGTCGTGCTAATTAGTTGTTTACTTTTCCATGTTCTAAATTTTCTACTAATTTACATTATGTATCCAGCCTGATGTTGCGTTTCTAATACCGAGGAGTGTAACTGCTGTGCAATTCAAATGAGAAGACTGGTTATAAAATGATACACAAGGAGTTGGAGAGCGAGACTTATTTGATAGGTAAAATCCATCTTTATTTTGCTTAAATTATTTTTTCTTCAAATGGCGTGAAAAACAATAAAATCTTATTTACAAGACGAAAATCGGAAATAACATTTAATCTCGTTCAAACGGTAATTTTTCACCGTATATATCATTAAATAAATGCTGTTTAATATCATTAGTGTGCAGTAGTGTTTAATTACGCAGTATTTGCATTTAATACTTGACTCTTCTTCTATTTATCAACTTCTTTTCTTCCATAAATCACAGGAAAGAAGACCAACTTGTTTGAAGTGGATTTTAAAGGAGTCCTCTTTGGTCCAATAGACTTAAATCTCAAGTTATAAAGTTCAAAATTACTCCAACATTCATCGTCGTGCTTTTCCAGTTGGTAGCAAATAACAAATGGATTGTAGTGAAGAGTATGAAAAAACAATTAGAACTTAAAACTGATTATGAACAGAAGAAATTAGTGCAGTGCTTTGAAAGCAGTTTGTAACTCCTTTCATAAGGAAGCGAAACTTATTTCAATTCTAATTTCAGAAAATGATGAATTCGTCACATTGTTTATGCGATGTATATTACATAAAATATTAATTTCGGTCATTGTTATAAAACTTGATAATTTTTGTTAGGACGAAACCTTGGACGAAAATCCGTTGGTCCAAGAGAACGATATTGTAGTATATTTCGCAAGCAAAGGAAATATCTCAGATTCAAGATTGAGAAAAGGTCGCACTTTCTATTGGCACAACAGAGCATCCTTCCTAGTAATCCAAACATTGCCCACATCTATTGTTACTAAGGAAGATTTCATTGACTTTTATACGTATTATTTTTCAAGAAAGGTTTTCAGATGCGTCTTGATATTAATTCCTCTCCACAATTCGTATAAGGACGTGCTGAGTAGAAATGACCTGATTTATGTAGTTAGATACGATCCAATCTTTAGTCAGAGTCAGATAAAGCACCTAACATTTGAAACGTTAGAGCTAGAAACTCACACATTTCGGGAAACTTTATTTTCGTCGGAGATGCATAATGTGCATGGACAGGTATTGAAAGCAACTGCTGTTTGCAACCGGGCGCCACCAATGCTTTCTTTTACGAAGGGGAGAGAAGGCTACGAAATCCAAGGGTATTTATCCAAGGTATATGATACTTTAACCCACTTCTTGAATTGCACCATTCATTTCAGCAGAGTACATGGATGGAAACAGTATTGGTTACAAAAGGTAAATGGAACTTACACTCATTTGATTGGAGATATTGAACGAAATTTAGTCGACTTTGCCTACGCAGATACATCATTGTATTGTAAAGCCCTGACAGTGTTAGAGTATTCGGATTACATTGATATCGCACCTACTGCAATTATAGCTGCAGCAGGTGGTAAAATTCCTCCGTGGAAATCTCTACTTATGATTTTCCACTTGAGTGTGTAATTATCTATTTGTGCTATGACAATAGTTATAATTACAATCACGAAACTTATCCAGCTTAGTGGACCAGTAAAAGCAGAAAATGTCTCTTTGTCATCTACTATGAAAATGATTGGTATTCTCTTGCAAATTTCAGTTTCACAGCCAAAGGCAAACTCGGTCAGAATTGTATTTTACCTATGGGTTTATTTTAGCCTTATAATTTATTCTATTTTTAGCGGTGCTATTGTCAGTAGTCTAACTATCAGACAGTATCCAGATATAAACACTTTAGAAGAATTAGTAGAGAATGATATTACTCTGACAGGACATAAATACTTTGGGCTTCTCTTAAGGGACGGATCAAATCCCATTTTGACTGCTCTGGGTAAATCTTTTAAAGAAACCGATAATCATGTAGAAGTATATCAAAAGATATTACAAGGAAATCGCATGGGACGGATTGCTTCCTAGAATATAACGCCAAATTAATGAACCCATGTTTCATGTGCAGCCGACAATTAAATATTTTGGATATGAGTCTAGGGAACTTGATTCGTGGCATAATGTTTCCTCTAGGATCACTTTTGATACCACGATTCAATGATATTTTATAGAGAATGAAAGAATCTGGTTTGATTTTGAAGTGGTTTTCCAATGAGTTTATGTTGTTGGAAGTAAGTACTGTTTGTAAAACTCCATGTGCTGACCTCGTAGCTTTAACATTTGAACATTTGCAAGCGTCTTTTTATTTGTTACTGGCAGGACATGGATTGTGTGTATGTGTATTCATATTTGAAATAGTCAATAGAAAGATCACTCAAGTCTCGAAATGAAGGATAAAGATAATTTTATCATTTTTTGTCAGATAACTTTATAAAATTGAGACGAAGGTAAGCCTCACAGTTAATAAAAGCATTTTCTTGTATTTATAAAACATCCGTTTTGGGTAGCGGTGCATTAATGGACGAACGCTGACTTTTGGTGCTTTGGGTCTTCGGTTCAATCCCAGGTCATGAAATGTCGGATTTGTGGGAGGCAAAAGCAGTGTGCGTTGGTTTCCTGGGCATGATTACGTTTCCTTCCACTTTCTTAATTCCACGAATACTCTCATCATTATCCATACTGTCCATCATTATCCATATCCATTTGCTGAAAAAAAAAATTAAAAAAAATTGAAAATTCAAAACTCACATCTGTGTACAAATTAATGGCCACTGTTTCTTGTCGGATGAATCACGGATCCTCCATGGTCCATGCAACAACAAATAGTGATTATGAGGTTTTATGAAGAATTTAAACGAAGGCAAGTAAATATTATTCTCACCATAATTGACTCTGCGTCTCTCTATCTCTCTCTTTCACAAACACAAATACACGCACACACTGAATGCCTAAATTGAATAACTCAATTTATTTTGGGGAATATTTTATGAATTGTGTTGTAAGTTATCCTTCAATTGGCGCACCAACGTAGCTTAAGATAATTATTGTCATCAACGTTTCATATCTCGATACTGAATATTACTTAAATAGTTTAAACTCTTTACAAGCATAAATAAATATCTATACTTCTAACATGCTAAAGATAAATATATTGATAGCACGTATTTATTTGGTGAATTTTACGACTTGATCGACTTAAAGCTTACTTTTGAAGATCATGTTAAAATGTCTACTAATAAACCCACGAAACGTCTAGGTTTGCTTTATAGATTCGTTGATTTTAAGGATCCTATAGCACTTAGTTCATATTACAAGAGTTACATATCTCTATATCTTGGAATGCTCTCCCATTTCGGTTATCCTCTCTAAGGTAACCAAGTTTTGAACTTTTTCCTGGCTATCGTTCGCTTTCTATTCCATCCGCACGCAATTTCTAATTGTCTTAATGGACATTCTATTTCTGGCGATATTATTCACGAGTTTATTTCCTATTTCCTGTAAGATCCACTCGCAATAATGACTTGTTTGCTTTGCGAACACGCAGGCCTCCTATCGTAGAGCGTCCCCTAATTTACATATCGTCATTTCAGTATAATCGAGTTTTAAGTCATCTTGATTTTGCTCTACTTTATGAAAAACAGGTATCGATATATGATTTGGAAATATCTTTGTATATGAATACAATAGGATACAATAGGATTAGCATAATTGAAAACTAAAATATTGTAATTGATGACACGCAATACCTTTGTATAATTATTGGATACACTTCTATCTAGTTCGGAAAAAGAAGAAAAATAAAGAATATTTAAATTCATAATAATACTGAATACTGTGTTTATAAAAATCCTTAGACAGCTTTTTGCATAAATCAAGATATATCCATTATTTAAAGTCAACTGATTTGATCACGGAAGAACACTGAAGGGCAGTACTTACTCCTCAACTTTGTCAGTGCACATGGAATTGGATGGAAATTCAAACATGTGGCATAAACTGTAAAATATTATTATGTAGAATATTTTCCCCATTTCTGAAAAATAAATTCTGGGGATATAACTGATTTTATATTGTAGCCCTTTATATCACGCCTGGAAGTACAGTTCGTGAACAAATTTACATGCCAAATAATAGAGAACTGAAACTGGACCTGGCTGAGAAAAAGAGTAGTTTTGAAACTACTTTGAAACTTATATCCTTCAAAGTCTATGAAGAAAAATGATATCAATTCAAGTTGTAAGATTTAGCTAATGTGCATATTCTGTGTCACCTTGTGAAACAAAGACGTGGGAAGGTAATAAATAGTAATAAGAGATTACATCAAGTAACGGCATGACACAGAGGTTGTATATACATGTCGCTAAATAAATGCGTACGTCTACTTTAATTTTGATTTTATTTGAAGGGTGTGAGGCAAGAACATGGTAACCCACAATGTTACACTTTTAACAAATTCGAAGTTTACTGCTGCACAAGCCATTTTCATTGGCTGAAAGCTGTTTTTTCACGTAAAGCTATACATAAAGGCTTAAAATAATTGTACCAAATCAAAATAACGAATTTCTATTTTTCATGCTGCTGTGTGGGTTACCATGTTTTATTTTTTATACCATAATATTCGCTACCTAAGTCACTCAAGAATACATCTTTTCACTGACCTCGCTGTAAGAAATGTTTAATTTACAAATTATTTTCCTTTTTAGTGGCAAGCTGGTATACTGCTCCTCGTTTCCCACCATCTTAATTGTTGGTTACCATCTTATGAATCCCAAAATGTTGTAATGAGGCTTACCATAAGTAAATATTGCTGTCATCTCTTGAGCAGAATTTTAACTCGGACAACATTAAACGAAGCGGTATAATTGCTTTCTATCGGGTGCTGAATAACTCAAAAAATAAAAATTTCTGGGTTACCATGTTTTTGCCTCACACCCTTCATTTATAGTCTTTACGCATCTACGCTCTGGTATAGGTGATCGTAAAAGATACTTGAAGGTGTCGGCAAGGAGTTGAAGAAATTTATCCCTGATGTGTATGTTTATGTTTTAAATATGATGCCCGGAAGACGACCCCAATTTTTACGCTGGCATTCCTGCATTTGTCGAGGTACATCCTGCATAGTTTGCCTTAATACTCACTAAGTTTATTTAAATAAGTGGAGTTGTCTGAATCACTAATATACATTTTTGTCAATTTAAAGGGTCTGCAGCACTTTTGTACGAATGCTCATTTTATACTTGGAAAAAAACAAGTAGAGTATAGTTGGAGAATCGATTTAGTTTTACACGATACTTTGTTTTAGAATATTGTGTATCGGTTTCTAGCTACATTGTTCTTGGAGTATCTTATCATGTATCATAACGTGATTCTAATACACTCTATGGGCCATTCTAATCTTCTATACCAGTATTTGTTGATAATGGTTGAGAGAAACTTATTGTTTTAAACCAAATACCATCGTTTTCAAAATTTGCTGTAAAATATCATATATAGAAATACTGTGGGCAATGATAATTAGCATACCCGTATTAAACTTGGTCTTTTGCATATCTAGAAAAAGCTTTCACGATGAAATTAATATTTTACTTTAGTACTGCGTGCCTCGTTTTTGTTTGCAATTGGAAACTCAAATAACTGTGTATCGATGAAAGCTCAATTATAGCAAGTTCATTATTTTCACTATATAAGATCTTAGATAAGTAATACAAGAACTAAACCACTTAGGGAAAACAAGTTATTTGTTTTCTGATCATTCAAGAACTACACGAGAAACACTTCCTCGATGCATGCAGAGACATGGTCAGGCGGAAGTTCAAAACTTTTACTTCCTTAGCTGCAATAATCTCAAGATTGTCAATCTACCATCCGACGAGGCTGAGTTCGCTCCCAACAAAAGTGACTTGTTCCCACCACTCTGCACAAGCTTCAGAAGACCGCGTAAGTGTGTGTTATATATAGTAAGAAACTGATTAGAGCTTGACGACTATGTGCACTATTGGTAATTAAATAATCATCTATAGGTATTTATTCAACGATATCCCCGTTAGCAACATTTTGTGAAATGCAACAAACAGAAAGAGCGAGGCGGTGAAGTTGGTGAAGATAAGGAAGTTAAAAGATGATGTAATGTGCTAATATTATTTTGTTCTGGAATATTGTTGGTGTGGTAAACATAAACACTTTAGGCTGTTCATCATACAATTGAAGACCTGAATTTAAAAAAAATATCCCAAATCCAACGGAGTATATTTTTCAGGAGGAACGAAAAACAGTCCAAGGTCTTCGTATGTTATCCTATTCAGCGGAATTGATTTTGTTTTACAAAAGGGTTTCTGCGGTTTGATTAGTATGTAATTTTTATGCAAGTGGATAGACCTTGGAACATAGAGACCGACGATCAGAAAATATCCAAATACAAAAACGAGGACTTGGGATGTTTTTAATTCAGTTCTTCAATTCTATTACGGGTGTTTTTCTGCACCTGAAGACGGAGAAGTTTAGTTGTACAAGTCGACGTTTTATAAAAGTTTAAGGGTGTTCTTTTCTTGTGACGTTTGAGTACTAGGCGGCACTGAATCAATATTGGACGGAAATTTGATAGTTAGATTGATAGCTCCTAACATTAAGTTGATATCGGTTGAAGATATTTCAGATCTAAATGAGGGGTTATTTTATTGTTTTATTTCAATTTTTGTATGTCAAGATATTGTTCGATGTAACCGAGGCGATAAGGAGGTAAAGGATTTTCTGCGGAATTGTAATTTGTTGTTAAATAAGAGTTTTTGAAATAATTATATAATAACGGATTTATGATCCCCAGAAAGCTGTTCATTGAAACAATATTTGTTTATTGGAAGAAGTTGGGGTCATGTCTTAAATTGTATAAGTTGTATATGAGTTGTGTTGCGGGTCTGTAAACCTGAAGTCTCCCAGATGATAAGTAATACGGGAATAATAAAGAATTAAACCTAATCTAATACGTTGTTTTATATTAAGTTAAGTGATGTTTAGAATCTTAGTTTGTCAACTTTTAACTTAACAGAGTGATACAAATATTGCAATATCTTTGGATTATTTCATTTAAAAATATGTTCATTATAATTAGAATCAAAACACAAATATCTAATTTATTGTACATCAATAGAGTTAAACCTAGTCCATTTATAGTATTCTTTTGAGAATATTAGTGATAGTTCTTTACAGAATGACAGATAAAGTCTAATTGTTATATTCAAAGCTACGAAAGTATTTCCAAATCTTGTTTCAATGACGTTTGAAAGTCAAAACTTGTGAATTTTGCTACTTTCCTAAGAAAATACACATTTTGGTATTTGCTTTTGATACAGATTGGAATTAAAAGCTCGGTTATTTTGCTTAGAAATTAAACTGAAGGATTATTATTTATTTTTATATTCACTTTTATGTGTATATTTGAATTGGAAGACGTAGCGTGTTAGACGCTTTGGTAGGTGCACTCTGAACTATAAAGTTCAAGATACTCCTACCACACTTGAGCCAATGACTATGATATGAATTGATGAACAAACTCCACATGGTATGAGCAGGTATCGAACCGATGACCTGTAGGTCAGGAGGTGAGCGCCCTGATATTGTGTTACCGCGGCACATTTAGAACTCCCATGTTCCATTGAAACTTAACGAATATTTAGCTGACTACCAGCTTTGGACGGAATTTCTAAGGGAAGTTTCGAATTCATCCATTGCTTCTTTCATACTAGCACCCGTTGATATCCTTTTATTTTTGAATATTTTAAATTTCTCCATGCATTTTCTTATCGTATATTGTATCATGTCTCTCTTTCCTTCATTCTATCTCTACCAATTGAAACATGTGGAGCAAAAGTCTGTGTGAATTTTGTTACTATCATTCGCTACATGCATTCGCTACATGCAAGGGCAAAAAAGAAAGGTGAGAGAGCGAGATTTCACTTGACCCAATTACACGATAGAGAGAGATGTAAGTTGAGTACTATAACACTTGACATTGAAAGTCGCATTTTTGACGTGGTGTTTACTATCCGTAAGAAAATAACTTTTATTTGAAGTGCTGGTTTCACGTAAAATTTCAATCTATTGTTCTGAGAGTATCTAACACATCAAGGACTAATTGTGTGTAAAATACAAATAGCAATATAAACTGAGAAAAGCGAAATATAACATTCACTTTATTTCACATATAGGAGAGAACATTATAGCTTCGCACGCGATGGAGACAATACGAAGACATGAAAGCTATAATATGGGTCTCTTAGATGCCGTAGTTTCTGAATCAATAGAAAACAAGTATTATGTGTCCCATGGGTGCATTAGTTACAGTATTACTTATCTATGATCTTATACAGTGATAATAATGGACTTCATAGATAGTTGAGCTTTTGTCAATATACAGTTATTTATATTTCCAATTGCAAACAAAAGCAAAGCACGCAGTACTAAGCTGCAAGTTCATTTCGTCGTGAAAGCTAGTTCCAGATATGCAAGAAGACCAAGTCTTAAGTTTAATGCAGGTATACTGTTTATTAGTGTCTAATATATTTCTAGGTATAATATTTTACATCAAACTTTGAGGCCGATCCTGTCTTTGTTTAAAACAAAACTTTCTCTCAAGCGGTTTAAAGAAAGATTATGCAATCTCAAAAGTACGCGATCAGAATGGCGCTATACAACGTATCAGAATGCTGTGCTTATACATGATGATATACTCAAAGTAAAATGTACCTAGAAACCGATACACAATATGTTTAAAGTGTAATGCGCAAAAATATAATGTTTCCTTAAAACTATCTCAATAATTCACTGACACTCGACTTGGTTATTTTGGAAGTGCTAATATAAAATAA
>JAGDQP010046325.1:2956-15336 GCA_022664845.1 Lepisma saccharinum
TTTTTTTTTTTTTTTTTTTTTTTTTTTTTTTTTTTTTTTTTTTTTTTAATTCGAACAACTCGTATATACGTCATTTCTGGATTCAATATCCTACGTCTCTATTGATAGGCTTAAACCTCCAAGGTGTGGGTGCCCATACCCAGGGTCATGAAAAGTCTTGTGGAAGAAACGTGAGTTGTTTAGCGGACCCAAACAATTGTCGGTCCTCTTAATTCTACTTTGTCCGTCTACAACGCAGGGTTGGTTACAGATCAGTCAACCCAGAGAAACTGATTTCAGACTTTAGTTTACTGATCCTTGCACGGAGCTGCAAATTATGACTAAATAAAAGCACTTGGGTGAGTGAGCACAGAACTTGATCTTAATACTTACCAACGGGAGTATCTGGATTGTACTTCGGAATCTTGAATGTTCCATCAGGTGCCTGTTCAGGTTCCTTCTGCTCTTCAGCTCCTTCTTGCTTGACTTCTGCTTTATCATCCTTCTCTTCATCTCCTTCGTCCTTCGACTTGTTCTTATCTTCCACCACTTCTTCCTCTTCATCCTCACGAGTTCTCACTTGGATATCTCGCTCATCAAAATCGGAATCTGGAGAAAGAAAATCGAACATTTACACTGGTACTAGCCAACATGCATAAAAAACTTATTTATTATAATTAGGACAGAGCGGATGTTTACGTACGTGCGTAATTTTTCTGTTGCATCCAAAGAGCCGTGTGATGAACATATGATTATGATGTAATCTGCGAAGTTTTACTTCACATTAAAAAAAAGGAAAAAAAAAACTATTAGCACAAACATATTTCTTGCTTCAGAATAAAATGCTTATATTTTCGAAACTTCTACAGGTAAACACCTAAAATTCTGTCAATGGGGACAAAACTGCCGCATATACTTACTGAATACGGTACAAAATACCTTTATTTTGTACGAAATCGTGCAGGTGTCAACTATCTGGCCTCCAATATATTTTGAAGAGGCAATACTGCGTTTGGTTTCTATGAAAACTAGGAAAGATAATCACAAAAATTCGAACAACTCTACTAAGAATCAATATTTACACAAGAAACCCCACCACACAAAACTTTTTTTTTTATTTTACAAGGCCAACCACAATCTGATAAGAATAGAACTGCGCAACACGAGGAAAAATTGAACGTCACTGGTGAAACAAGAAATGTCGTAAACATTCTTTCTGACATCACTGCCCAATGCTTCAGTGTTAATATATAATGGGGAAATATTCTCTCAACATGTAATATCAATTAAATATCAGCACAGAAAACTATTTAAAATTGAAAGGCCACGACTGTAAAGAAAAGTTTTCAAATTCATGCATACAACAGGAATAATGTGTAGTAAGAAAACTCTATTGCCAGGTAGATGTTGCAACGTTTACTGAGAATTTCTTGTTTACAAAATAATTTGGGGTATCGTATATCCTGCTCTTCAAATATCCACTCTTGGCTACGTGTGGTATGGAAATGTTCTGTTAATAAAAGCAGTTGTTCAAAGCAGCGTGCATCTACGAATTTGAAAATCTGCATGTTGTTCCTTGCAATCAGAATGGATTAACCAACTAACTTCTGTCACTTATGTACTTGTTTCAAAGAACTGAAGATATTTCCGCGGATTTTAGCACAAAAACCATTTTTCAGTTTCTTAGCGCCTAAAAACATGTTCCCTACTAATTAAATATACATGATATTTTAGAGTTTTATGACACTTAAATCACCTGATACAAGCTTAAACTTCGTTCGGCTTCACTTTAGATTTAAGTCACTTGCTGTCCAACTTGAGTATACAGTAGATCTCCTTAAGGACATTATTATTATTATATTTAAAACTAACGATCCGCAATATACTTCACTGACAAATACCACGTTCAGGTGCTCTTCGTACACTATCCACTATCTCTACATCTACGCAATCTTACTAACTTTGAAGTTGCAACCACTTAAAATCCTTTACAAAAAAAATTTTTGAAAATATTTTGAAGCACAAAACATCACTACATTCTTAAATCATGTGTGTATGTATGCGCATGTATGAAGGAAGGGGATGAAAACTTGTATCACTGTTTTGTATGCACACCATGGCAAACATATTCGATATGAAATAAATGAAGGTGTCCAGCGAGATAAAAAAAAAAATCCCGGTTTTCCAGACTAAAATCACATCCTACCAAATCGTGATCGACACACTTATTTAAGGGAAAAGGGGTGGGGTTATTAAGCTTAATTTTACCTTCCACACGCAACAGCAGGGTCAACAAATGAAATAACTTTGGTTGGGTTAAAAGTAAGCAGTCACCGACGCAGTAGCTTGAACACAAATTAATTAATTATAGTATGTGCAACACGCTTCTTTGCTCCACTCCGTGGGCAGGAACATTCACAAATGGGCAAAACATTGAGAAATCCTGCAATTCCCTGATTCATATCTTGATTAAAAGAAAATTGCCCGACATCTCCATGACCAACTAAATTCCTTGAATATTCCAGGTTTTCCAAACCGCTGGATAATCTGTAAATTTAATTCAAGCCCATTTAACGTTTTAACTAATATAATTAATCAAAATAAATATAAATGTGCATGTATACATACAAAAAGAAAACTTTCTGAATGTGAAACCCCATTTACTCAGTCGCCGGCTCATGCGGTAGTGCGTTTGACTACTAATCGAGCGGCATGGGTTCAAATCCCAGCCAGGGTACTGGAGACTTCTCGTAGTGTTCTCATGCCTGGTGCTCTGAGATGCACTCAGCCTTCTATCAAATTGGGTACCACAGTCTCTCTGGTATTCCTGAGCATCCTGTGAGGTAAAGGCAATAGAGCGTGGGACTGACCACTCAGTTCGTGCCGTACGTCGAGAGTATGTGAAGCGCTACATCCACATCCCATAGGGGAAAGCTTTACCTTTTTATGAGTGGGATTACAACTAAAAAATCCTCTAGGCATGAAAAAGTTTAAAGGCTGTTGAGATTTCAGTCATGTCTTACCGTGATCAATTGGAATAAAATCTTCAAGATCCAGATCATCATCATCTAATCCAATTCTTCGAGCTCGTCGTGCCTCAGCTGCTTTCTGTAAGAGAAAGTCGTATGTTAATATGCTCTACCATAATGTTCCTTAATACTTAGCACTTCGCATTTCGTTCCTATACTGGTACCAATTTACAACGCAAACGAACTATCAAATATTGTAGCCACTTCAAACAAGCACTGTAACTACCAGAAACTCCTTCAATATATGATTAACTGAATCTTGTTGAAACTCCATACTGTTTACAATATACACGAACCTACGGTATGCAACATGAAATATTTCTCAAGTGATCTCCGCTAAAGTGTGAATTAAAGGTTAGTTAAGCTTTCCTTTAACCCACGTACGACCGTCAACGTTCCTCTCAAATTGATACAAATATTGAACTTAAAATAATGCTGTATTGTTAAATACAATTTCTCCTACATAGTAAGCCATCTTTGGAATTGGTATTATCTGCAAAATCTAAATGTTTTCGAATAAAGTAAATATTAAAGTTTTAGGTTAGTTAACGGTTTGCCCAATTTATCAACTGCTTTTTAGAAAGAGGAAGTATTGAAAATGCCCTCAAGGCAAAAACTCAACAATTAAAATGTTTTCTTTCCTAAATGGTCTGAGCCAGTTACCGAAAGTCCCCAAATAAATTCAAAACAGATGATGCATTTTGTGTTATATATAAACTTACCCTCAAATGAATAGGAGTCAACTTGTGCTTATCCCATTCAACTCTAGTTGCGAACTCTTTCCCACATGGTGAGCATTTAGGGTGAAGGAATGTCTTCAGTTTCTGAAATAAGAAACACAGTATTCACGAAATTATCTGCTTTAGATCGTTACTATTAACATACTCAGAATCCAAGTACAGCACTAATACAAAAACTACACTAAATCGGTCATTTTAAAAACAGGATATGTAATAAATCAACATCATGTGTAGTTACAAAACATTGAATCAGAAATGCAACGGTTTTAGGGTGTCGATGAAATGCCAGTATTTTCGAAAGTTTGGATTCGGGTTGGTGGTGTGAAAGGGAAATAACTAGTGAGAGTAGCGGAAACGGGCTCTTAGCTTTGTCTCAGTAAGCGCGGCTAGGCAGAGCAGTCCGCAGCAGCGCAGAGAATAATAATCCATAAGCCTCTTTCTTCTTCCTTTAACGGTAACGTCGGCAGTGAACCGATGTGTATACATATGACTAAAACGTACCCATAACGACGATGACTTTCTTGTTGATGGGCGTGCATTCTTTCGGTATTATTCAAAGTAATCAGGACATAAGTCGCAGTCTACTTCACTCTTAATCTAACACTACCATATCAACAGCCAAGAATTTTCACAGCATGGCTTTGCGATTTCTAGCATAGAAGTGGAGATTGTTCTGCACGCTGCCAACACAATACAGCGTAGATTCTTGAAGCTTAACTCCAGGGTGAAGCGGAACATAACTGATTCGAGAATTAATGCCCCACAAACATTTTGGGGACGGAAGACACTCCCACCCGGGAATAAAATATGTACTTGTTTATTAATTTCCAGATCCAAAAGTTTTGAAAATATCGTTGTAACTTTAGTTGCGAACAATAAATCCCTTCACTTATTTCTTTTTTGTAAAACAGAATTTAAGGATTTCAGATACAAACGGGACGCTAAAAAAATAATTCCAGAACTTACTATCACGGATGATGTGTCAAAACAAATTACCGGTTTGTTCTTGAGTTATTGAACTGTTGTTAATGCACTAAACGAGTTGGTGAGCTAAGAACGGGACCTACAGTTTTAGGTAAAGCAGACACCGAAACACACTTCAAATAGATTTACGGCGGGAAAGGAGTCCGTGACCACGTACACACAAAGAGAGCGCGCTACCTCTCGGCCACCGTTAATTCATTGACTTGTTCTTATTGCCTACTCCTATTCGTATTTGATCTATAAAAAATAAATTAGATAATTAAGTTTGAAAAATGACCATAAGCAGAAGTTGTTTAAGAATTTTAATTACCACTACATTTAAACTGTCGGAAAATAATAGTTAGCTTGTTAAAAAGTAAATAAAACAATGTCTGCAAATCATCTCTGTGAAGTAGAAAATATTTATAATTCATTAGTGCTGACATTGTCACCCTTCTCGACATTTTCCCCGCCCAGATTTAGTTAAATTTATCACAAATTAATGCGTTTTCTTAATTCACACATCTGCGAATAAAACAGAATTTAATCAAAAGCTTAATTCAGATGTCTATTCTTTAGTCTTCAAAGCCATCTACATAAATGCGTATGTATGTAGTGTGTCTTCCTTTTTACGCTAATAGGAACAACACACGTACTAGCCGCAAACAAAACAAATAAACACAGAAACTTGTAGATATAAGGGGCAATCAACTGAAACCCGTTCGTTCCATGTATTATTGGTGAAGTGTGTAGGAGGATATTGTTTGTTTAGTAGTGTGTAATGGCTAATGTCCCTATGTGTTGGGTGTAGGAATGTTGATACGCGTTTCCGTTTTGCAGGTATAACGAGTGAAAGATGGCGTTCAAGATCCCCAATCCGTCCGAACAGGACCAGCGTGCCTTCATCCAGTTTCTCAGTGCCGAAGGTTGTCAACCAGCTGAAGTGTTCCGGCGTATGAAAGACGTGTATGCTGATGCATGCGTCTCCAAAACAACAGTGGTGGACTGGGCCAGAATGTTTCGGAAGGGGCATGAACAAACCACTGATTATCCCCGCCCTGGTCAAGCCCATGTTGTTGCCACAGAAGACACGCGTGAAAAGGTGAATGCGGCTATAGATGCGGATAGACGCATTAATATTCAATCCATAGCGAACGGGTTAAACATGAGTTACGGTACTGCTCACAAAATTGTGAAAGATCTGGGGTATCAAAGTGTGCGAGCAGTGGATCCCCAGGGTGTTGACGGAGGACCAAAAGTTGGAGCGTATGGGTTGCGCCATTGAACATTTATCCCGTTACCATTTGGAAGGTAACGACTTCTTGCTGCGCATTGTTGCTGAGGATGAAACTTGGTGCCATCATTTTGAACCGAGTTCAAAGGCTTCCAGTATGCAGTGGAAACACCCCTCATCTCCACGTCCCAAAATGTTCAAGACGCAACCGTCTGCGGGGAAAGTTATGGTATCTGTGTTCTTTGATTGCCATGGACCATTATTGCTCGACTTCAAGGAACCAGGACAGTCCAACTCCGCACGCTACTGTCAGACCTTGACAGTTACGGAGAGCCATCAAAAACAAAAGGCCTAGTTTATTGACCGCTGGATTCATTGTGTTGCATGACAACGCGCGTCCACACGTTGCAAACCAAGTGCAGGATTTGTTTCAATGATTCAAGTGGGAAATGTTGCGACACCCGCCCTACAGCCCTGACCTTTCACCTTGTGACTTTCACATCTTTGGGCCTCTAAAGAAGGCATTGAAAGGTCAGAGATTTCAGTCTGACGCTGAGGTTCAGGACGCTGTGCGTAATTGGTTTGATAGTCAGCCGTCCAAATTTTACATGGACGGCATTTGTAAGTTAGTGACACAGTGGGACAAGTGTCTCAACGTTCATGGTGACTTCTTCTGAACAATAATTTTACTGCACGCTAACCATAGACGCCTCTAGATAGTGGACAAGTTTCCGCTCGAAATAACTTTATTTCATGAATTATGACCACTGAACGGGTTTGAGTTGATCACCCCTCGTACAATCAACCAGTGAATTAAAAATAAAAACTTCTGATGTGACTTATTGTTATCAGTTGTATTATAGTTTCTAAATAATACGGCCAACAAATCTACTTTCCTGTGAATGATTCAGCAGCTTCTTTCTTTTAACATACACGAATGTGAAAATCAATTTATATATGCACACGACCATGGCGTACGTAAATAAAATCGATATTACCTGAAAATTTACATTATTTTTTTGATAAGTACTTAATCTTAAGTTCTATACGAAAACTTTCTCCTACAATTTATTTCCACATAAAACTGTTTGTTAAATAAAACGAACGCCAAGCACGAATTAAATAATTGTTGTCCCAGAACTTTTGTATTATGTGGGTTAACAGACAGCTATTTTCACAAAACTAATTACTTTACCGCAGTAACAAATTTCAGGTTTTGATCGGAATTTCGCGCTTTATCACTTTATAAACACCAGTTTCTAGCTGCAAATACGGTGAAACATCAAGGAAACAAGTATCGCTACTTTCTGTTTGTATTTTATTATACAACTTAATGCCAAAAACACCGTATAAATCTAACTATGTCTTATCAGATGAATAGGCTAAGTTCCTTAGTACATTAGTTCCCTCCGAAGAGGAGAATTTTTAGTCAAAAGCTTCAACTCACCTGATGACGTCCAGTCTTGCGATGAACAAGAAGGTTGCCGAAGAAGTGAAGATCGCACATCATGCAATACTCCCTGTTGCTTGTGTTCACTTTCTTTCCTTGGCGTCGCATGCGCTCTAATTCAATTTCACGTTGCTGTTCAGCAACCTAGTAATGAAACAAAAAAAAAAAAAAATACACCACTCATTACAAAAGAATATGAAAACTATTCCAACATCACTAAAATATTTTCCAACTTATCGTCTGAAAAGAAAAATGTGAGTCGAAGGCGAACTACACAGCAAACATTTGCTTCTTAGATGTGTTATAACAGTTAAAAATATTCTTTTTATTTTTTTTTCAAATATCTTAAGTACCCATATCGAAAGTTGTTACGTTCCTAAAAGCCACAAACATGCCCCAGAGGGATTCGTACCCAAACCTCCTCAGAACACATGCCCACCGCAGCCGGCATGTTACAACAAGTAGTTTAGTAAGTTTCAGTTAAATCTTAACAAAGAACTACTGTGGTATATATTTAAAAAAAAAACTGCTACCAAATTCTTGCACAAAACCACGAACGATTTTCACTCGAATCAAATGTCAAATGAGATCGTATTCATTATACCTTCTCATGGTAATGCGAGAGCAACGACTGGCGAAATATATCACGATTGTTATTGTTATTTGTCAGTGTTTACAATACGAGAGAATAAGCTGCACACCAACAGATAAGAAAATGTCCACGAGACTCGTAAGATAAATACTGTCTGTTCTGGTATTAGTGTTTGGTACGAAGAACTTGTGTGGGGAAAAAAAAGGGACTTCTTCCAATACCCACCATAATTTGGCAAATCTCAATATGAAAGCTGGTTGGAAAATATATTTGTACTTTAATGAATACATTATTAGTTGTAATTTTATCAATGAAGTTTTCCAAAGAATCGATTAAAAGTCCACCCTTACAAGGGGCTGGAAATTAAAAGAAAAAAAAAATTGTTCTTAAAACTAAAAAATTGGTAGGGGTTATGATAGGTACTCTGCAGTAGCCTCTCTAACGTTTCAATCGCGCTTTCGGTCTATTCATAAGCACTTACAAGAAATTGTAGGTTCTATTTTACGAAATTTGATGATATTTGCTATTTATTAAACTTCAATGACAAAGCTATTTATTTATATGGGAAGTAAAAAGATAAATGTGCACCCTGTGCAATGCGCACGCGGCCGTGAACGGTGCCTGTGGGATGTGGAGGCAGCGCTCCACATATTCTCGACCAACGGCACGAAGTGAAGTGGGGTGGTCAGTCCCACGCTCGGCCAAGCGCTTGGCTCTCTTTATCTCCAAAACTGCCCAGGAATATCAAGGACATTGTGGTACTCAATTAGAGAGGAGGCTGACACCTCAGAGCGCCAGGCATGGGAACAATGAACTCGGGTCACCCGATTCGTAGTCAGACGTGCTACCGCCTGTAAAGGTTTTTGTTGAACGAATGTAACAATAAACTTGTCGACTAATTTTAGTAAGTAATACATTTTATCAGTAATCCAAGGATAAGAATGCATCCTTTTGGTTAAAAGCGGTGAAACGTCGAAATTAAAATAATATAAAATAAGCTAGTACTTATTATACATCTGTTCCGAAACAGCCTGTTCTGTGAACAAGTTTAAAAGATGTGCACAAAAATACAAAAAAGGAAGAATTTGAATATGAACCTCCTGTTTCATGTTATTGATAGCGAATTAAGATTTCCTGCTTCTAACATTCAACCGATAAAGAACAAATCAATACAACGCATCTGTAGGTTTGTGGCGCAATAATTCGGAAACCTTTTACACGGGAAAAATTGTATGCGTTTTAATGGTAAAAACACATCCTTCCGTACTCTTAAAAATGATGATTATTTCAAAAAATAAAAATAAAATTAACATGTTTTAAACACGGGTTAAAAAAAAAAAATATCGTTTAAAACAAATGTTCAACACAACCGCCTCTGTTTAAAACATTCCAACCCTGCCCTTGCATCCTTATTGTATTATTGCCCTGCCCTTGCATCCTTGCCCTTAACTCACGCCTAAAATTTACGTTCAAGATATATCGCTCTATTCACGAACTCTTATCAGGTAATAAAATTCCAGAGGGAAAACTAGGTAGGTGCTTTAACTACTTAGTTATCTAGAGTTCCCACCAACGCTGGATAAAATTAATTTCCTGACTTACATGTATACATTTTTAATTTTCCAGGTCTACAATAAACAGTTCATTTTAGATTAAAAACACTTTAATACTTAAACACAGAACTGGAAGTTTATTATTATAAATAGATGTCACAAAATAAATAAAATATATTCAAGATAGATTTTTATAAACTATTTACAACTACATTTTCTCTTGAGCTCCTTGATTTGCCCTCACAGCCAAGCCTTTCGATTAGTTTTTTCAGTGCAGTAAGTAAAATCGGCTCCACGAGCAGTGATCTTTAACGTTATGCTGAACTTGATTAAGTTTCCAACCTCACTTCTTGTATCCATACTGGAACAAATGGATCATTTTCATCTTAAACTAATTCTGTTTAGGGCTTCCAAAAACACCCATCCATCAAAACTTGGATCATTTTGTGCAATACAAAACAAGATAGTGCCTCCAGAGATGTAGAGACCCAAGTTGTGAACAGTAGAATGACAGAAAAGCAGAAGTCTACCCTTTCCTCACTTTTGTGCCAATATCTCAACACAAAGCACATTTATGCCTTCTGGATAATTGTGTTCAGTACCTCATCAAAACGTTTCACAAAAAATGAACTCAGTAAAATATGAACACTAATTAAAGAAGTATGGTGCACGTCCAAGAACTGATGAAGCTTTAGTTGGCTCAGGGGCAATAGCACCATCTTTGAACATGTCACAAAAACCGCTTTGAAAATTGAAAGTAGCTTGGCTTGTTACCAGCCAGCTTCATTGCCCATACAATTTCAGTTCCAAGATATTCTTCCTTCACAATGTACCTATTTACAGTTCCATACTGGGATGGGCTGCATCATTAAGAACACCACCACCTGGTCTGGAACCTTCAAATTAACTTGTTTTTCAGTCTTGCAGAGAAAGACAGAAGACACAAAAGATCCTTCTCTCCTTCCTGCAGGAAACGCGTACGCTGCAACCTCCCACTTTTTCACTGCATAGTGATGAGATACAACTTCAAATTGTATTTTGTTTTTTTTTTTAACATGTTTGTAAATTGTTAATAAATTTGACTTCGCAATAAAAAAAAAATCTTTCTGAAAATAAGTTCAATGACTTTTCCAAGACCCCATCCTGAAAAATAAATTTCATGACTTTTCCCGGTCAGGTTAGTGGAAACCCTGTATCTACCTATTTTGCCTACCTACTAATTTTCACCTGAGCGATTTTGATTTTAGTTTTCCCCCCGCTCTCTCATTCTCTGTATCGTAGAATCAGCTTCAGCGATCTGAATTCAAACTCGTAGCACGATAAATGCAAACACAATATGTGGTTAAGCTTGTACTCCCATCAATGGTTGCGCCAATCGACAATAAAAGCATCGACACCACAATTCGTCGATACGACACTACTAGTAAACTACGACGAACAGACTGAAAAGAAATCAAAATACTCAACTCACAGAGACTTCACAAACCGAAGTACTCTCAATGGAAACAACAATCGCTAATTCTTCACAAATCTAATTCATATGCTGTAACTAACCTTCAACTCATGCCTCATCAGTTCCACTTTGATGCGGTAACTCTCCTCCAGCTTATCCATCATCAGTTGATGAGCTCGTCCCTTCACATGGTTCTCAAATGACTGAAATAAAAATATTTCGAAATTAAAATATGGTCCAAATACAAAATCACAACTATTATTAATTACATGTAAAAATGTACAAAATACAAACATAGGGAGCACGACTGAACTAGTAACTTTGAAACACAGGCAAAAAAGTGCCTTAAATGTACGCTCATTCACACAAAATGGACGACGTAAAAAGTTAAGTCAGCAAGATCAACTAATTTAACTATGCCGAGCTAATACGCGTTGCAAGGTCAACACATGGAACACGAACATAGGCTAAGAACTGACATATCGAGTAATTTATCACACTCAAGTATAGCCATGTATTTATAAATACAGTCAGCCATGCTATGAAAACAATCTGTACGCGTACAATATATCCATTACGAATTCTGAATCTTTATTTAAGGTAACTTTGGTTCAGCCGTATGGATGAAGAAGGGAGAACTGGTGGAACGAAGGACGTGAGAACCCAAAAATGTATGATCACCACAAAACCTGTATGACATGAGCTGGGATTGAACCGACGACCCCACGCACCAGAGGTGAGCGCTCTACCACTAAGCAATCACGGAGCCATATCCATTACGACACTATGTACAGTGTATACAGATAAAGCGAAAAAATGTCGTATGGAAATATAACAAAACAATTAGGAAAATATCTTCCTGTACAATGAGTGGAACTATTCTTGGTTCATATCAACTTTGAAAGGTAAGAAAGAGAGACATCGACAGTTGTTACATTTGTTCTGACAAAGGAAGCCTTAGGCATCATACACACGCATGAGGAAAAGATAGAAAACATCGCAATGTTCAAGCCAGATTCAAAATAGAAGAATCTAATCTATTAAATCTATTGAAGAATCTAGTTCTTACTGCCTTCCCAAGTATTTGAACTTTCTTTGTGGCCTTTAGGATAGAGCTGGAGAGAGAATATGTGGGAAGTCGGTCTAGTTTGGGAATACCATCCCGACATCAGCCTACTGTAAGGAGCATCGGTCAGGACTGCCGGACACGGATCAAACCCAGAACCTTCTGAATGCGAAACTAACGCTCTACCAAATTACCTACGGCCGTTCGCAGTCTTCCCGAGTTTAGCACATTTGCTAATTTCTTATTCTGATCTACAAACTTGCGAATCGTATCAGTGAGGTTTGTGAGAAGTAATCTGACATGGACCACTGTTACCCCAAG
>JAGDQP010046326.1:0-15336 GCA_022664845.1 Lepisma saccharinum
AGGATAGGAAACTCATTGCCATGCCACAGTAAATTCAGAGTAGTTTATTTGGAGAATTTAGTGGTAATTCATATGCTGCGCAAGTTTGTCAAATTGGATAAACTTGAGTATGAGGGTGTAGCATCCTAGGATTTTCGAAGCTGGTCATGTACCAGTTTCATTACGATGTTATGAAACCAAGTTACAGCGATAAACTTTATTTTTATATGGGCCAATCTAGTAACTTTGGACTTTGGCCCGTCACCATTCGCCTTTAGCTGTTAAAATCCACTCCATGCCCCTGCTGGGACTCGAACCCAGGACCTTCGAGCCGATGGCCTACCGCCGCAGACCACTCGGCCGGCACGTTACAGCGAAAACATAAAAACAGCATACTCGGATACATATTCTTTCGTTATCACCTCAAGTGTAAAAACTTCTACGAGGATATGAAACAAATGCTGATAATCACTTTGATACTTCTGGCTATCCTCAACCCAACAAATTCGGCAAAGCATCTCGAAATAGAAGGTATTGGGTAAGCTACGAAGTGAATGAGATGGTACGCTACGAAGGCTGCAGAAAGTAAAAAGAAGAAACAGGCTAAGGGGGTGAAGAAGAATGTAGTTAAAAAGAACTCTTTTGACGAATTTAACCATTGTTTATTCTCTTACAGGTCTGTAGAAAAGTAGACACAGAAATACAATATTGCAAACATGAACCCTCCACTGCAAAAGTGAAGAAATTAGCTTTAGATCCCCATTATAACGTAAAATTTTTCAATGGAAAATCCATACACAAGCGTGCGGGTACAAAAATATTGCTAATGATGAGGATGCTGATAATGATATTGCTCTGCGAAGCGCGTAATCTCGCTCAACCTCTGGCCAGTTTTGATAAATTCAAATCTACCGACTTCTCTCTGTGTTAAAGTAAAACCAGCCTGCTAGAACATTTAAAACAAAAAATAAACCAAGCTTCAGTCTATTTTACAAATATTTATTTTCCAAATAGCAAAGCATGAAGTTTCCAAGCACGAAAACACTATCACGCCCTAGAGGAAGTATATGCGTGTAATCTTATCAGTGATTAAGGAGGGAATAAAACATTACCGAAGCAGTTATAAATAATTATGTTGCCTATCTTTCGTTCTTTCGTAAACATAATACAATGATATAAGCTTCCATTTCAATTATTGTGTGTATCTTTTTTAAAAAAAATATTTCATTCCCATGTAAAATATTGTAGTTATATATTATTGTTTTCAAGTGTCTAAAAAACTAAATATTTAGCCTATTCTATTTTACAAGTATCAACGAACAACTGTGTATTATTGTATAATATACTCTCACACTTGAACATGAACATTATGAAATAAAACACAGTTCATGAAATATTTTGTGTTTTTATTGACTTACTAGGCTTAAAAACTGCTTTATAACTGTCTCGTTCTTAACATCGTAGATAAATTACGTCTGTACAATGAAGATAACTAACAATCTGTATCTATTGATACAACTTAAGTGAAATTGATTAGGATTTTAATATTGGTACGTTCACTAACTAAAAAGTTTCCTTTTGCTGGTGTTGAACACGTACATAGGCCAATTTTCAATGAACTCCTTATGTTTGTGATGCCTTGTGTTACTCTCGTAGAAGCAGCATAACTCGAATATAATTTCAAGCAATTAGCAATATCTAAGTTAAAATCTGGGGAATACTTCTTCACCTTGTAGTAATCAAACATGCTTGCATCTTTCACATTATCCTCAGCGTCTCGTCCAGTCTGACAACAAAGAACAACTAAGAAATCTGGCATATCAAATGGTAGGGAATTGAATTTTTAGATTGAGTTCAAAATATGAGCTGGTCCGCGGTGGCTCAGTGGTAGAGCGCTCACTTCTGGTGCGTGGGTTCCTCGGTTCGATCCCGGCTCGTGCCATGTGAACAAACAGCATCTGTAGAGGTTTCTCTCGGACCCGTTAACTCCCACTTTCTTCATTTCACAAATTCATCCCATCATCATCTATTCGGCCTGAGTCGAAAGTTGCCTAAAGGCCTTGAAATAAATTCAAAATGAGAGCTAGACGTGTGTCGCTGGACACACTGATGATAAGCACAGAAGTTAATTGGCAAAGGAGACATTTTAATATTTCTGATTTGATTTTAAGAGCGTGATACTTTTCGTATTCTACAATCACGATTCGAAGCTTCATGATTTAATAGTCAACTCTCCAAGATAGGTTACGATTGTGTCATCAAATATTCCACCGACTTTGGCTTCCAGCGGTAAAATAGTACATCAGTATTAGCACTTCTTTTAAGTGTAATGCGCACTCAGCTAATCCATATATCTTTTTAATCACTGGAATATATAAACAGCAAACGTATTGGAAACAAAGCGGTGGTTTCCTTTGCTGGTAGCTTGATACCTTTTAGTATTACAATCTGCAGTGGTACCGACCTCGGGGTGGCTGAGAGGTTAGAGCGCTCGCTTTCTGTGCGCGTGGTCACGGGTTCAATTCACACAGGGGTCTATTTGGTCCACTTTATCAAATACTTTAGGTTTTCAGCTCCTTAGAAGAAATGCATTTTTAAAATAAGTTACTTAAACAAATATGCGTTTGCAATTCGGAAAAATAATTAACTATTATGCCCCGACTGACGTAAATTTCAAGTATCTTAGTTAAACCATACCGGAATGAGTATAGTACGTATATTACAAATATGTTTTGTAAACTGTAAGTTCTTATAGCTTGGCAAAACGATTTCGCTCAGATGATTCATCCGAACGTTTTCCACTGTATGTATTTTCTTACGCCATTTAAAACCTGAGTCAAAGATCCCTAAAGGCAATAAATAAATCCAATTCTTATGTCGTTCCAAGTTGTTTTGAGAAAAACGATTTTCGTCATGTAGTACACAAGAAATGTTTAACTATTGTGTGCGTGCTTATATGGCGTTCCATCCGATATTTACTAGGGAACGATTTCCCGCAAAAAGTACATTTGAATGGCTTATTTCCTGTATGTATTGTCATATGTGCTCGCAAATCTGTTTTCTGAGCTAATGATCGCCCACATATTGCACACAAAAACCTTTTCTCCCCTGTATGTGTTCTTAAATGTCGTTCCAAGGCCGATTTAACACAAAACGTTTTTCCACAAACGGAACATGGGAATGCTTTTTCAATTACATGTGTTCCCATGTGTTCCACTAAATGAGCTTTTTGAGCAAAAGATTTTTTACATTCTAAACAAGAAAATGGCTTTTCCCCTGTGTGTGTTTTCTTATGTCTTTCAAGCTCAAATTTCCCAGAAAATGATTTTCCACAAACAGAACACGTGGGACGTTTGCACAGAGACTGGATTCGTTTCTCCTCTGAGTGTGTTCTCACATGTCGATCCAAGTTATCTTTCCGAGAAAATAAGTTTCCACATTTGTTGCATTGAAATGGCTTCTTTCCAATGTGTGTTCTTGTATGTCTTTGAAGGTCACATTTCCGAGAAAATAGTTTTCCACATATGAGACATGCAGCTGGTTTCTCTTTTATATCTGTTCTTGCGTGTTGTTTCAATGTATTTTCCTCTACAAATATGCTTTCAGGAAGATAAAGTTCGGATTTCTTGTTGATATCAGTAGCAGGCTGTTTCAATTTGTCGCTTTCACCACATGTCTCTGAACTTAATTTACACTGGAAATATTTTCCTTCATTTGTCATTTCATCGTCACTTGAAGCGTACTTCGCTTTATCAGTATGATTCACTATGTCTATCAAAATGTTTAGATTATCTGGTGTTTCAGAAATTCCCGACGAATCTTTCGAAGAGGATTCAGTACTAGAATGTTCTGCTGCTTTCACAGGACGCTTGGTGTTACTAGATTCATCCATTTTCTTTACTTCTTTTCATGTACTTTGAGTGATCTGAAAAGGATTAGTTATTGAAGGAGAAAATAGTTAATAATATTTAATACCATAAATATTAAAGTTTCTTGACTCTAGAATAGTTTGAATATACGAGGACTGAGGCGTAAGCCATGCCAACTATTTTTTTTAGACGAAGTTAAACAATGACACCATAATACGTTATTTGTTCCGGAAAACCTAGCATGAAACGCCGCTAGATGGCAGTGTGATGTACCTGCACATAGGCCGATGGGAATTGAGTCAACCGTGGTACAGAATGGATTTGATTCGGCGTGAACAGCGTGCGTATATAAAAATAGGCGCTCTGCGGGAAAGAAATACCAACGAATGCCACTGGGAGTTGGTCGAAGTTGTGAGGAATCCTTTTGTATCTTACAGTCACACGGTAGGTAGCAGCATTTAAACGAGGAGGTCAAGCAACCAGCGACCTCCAAAGATCAGGACGACATATGACTGTCAAAATTGATATGTCGCACGCAGTAATTGCTCACTATACGGAAGTCGATGGAAGTTGCTTGAGTTACAGACTGAAACCGGCATTGGGAAACGAACCATCCGTAAGATGTTAAGGAGAAACCTTCACTTGCGTAAAGTTGCATCTTGGTGGATGCCAGACGCATTCACAGAAGTTCAAAAGTGGACACCGTATGCAATATGCTGTGACAACCTGAAACGCTAATAGCAAGAAGGAAAGCACGCGCTGAAAAGAATTGTTGCCATCGATAAATTTTAGGCCACAATGTTTAGGCCGTCGATCTATGAAATGGCAACATGCAGGATCACCACGAACACAAGTTCCGCAGAACCCCGTCGCCGTGAAGTTGATGTTTATTGTGGTTTATGACGTTAGAGCAGTTCTTGTGTCTTACATTGTTCCACATGCCGAAATAATGACATGCCTACTACAGAACCTTCCTGCAAACAGTTTTGTCATGCAATTAGGGACAAACATAAGGAATTTCTGAACAGTGTCATCATTCTCCACGACAACGTAACATTGCATACAGTGAAGAGTGTACGGGATCGACTCGGAATGGGAAGTACTAGAGCACCATCCATGTTCGCCGGTCATGTTGCCGTGTGATCTCCGACCTCATACCCAACCCACATAGAACAGGATATATTTTTTAGATCCACAATATGCGTACAATGTCCCAGAATATTTGGGATCAATTAAGGATATTCCTAGGATATACTTTTTAGAATATTAAACGAATATTCTAGATTGAAGTTTCAGGAAGATTCGTGGAATATTCTGAGAATATCCCCAGGAATATTCTTGGGATATGCGCTCATCCTGGACATTAAGATATTCGTAGAATATTCAACGCATGTACTAAGAATATCCTTGGGATATTCCAATATTCTCAGGGGGATATTCGTAGCATATTTCCAGAATGTACCTGTGCTGTATGGGAAAGTGCCATCGCTGTGAAAGTGAGATATCCCGATGCACACAGAATGACGAGAACGGTATTCGGCGCCTTGTAGGCACTCCAGGGGACTACTTTGAGGGTTCATAGAGTTCATGTGGACACCTCTTTCGTTACTGTAATGCTAAATGTATGCTGTATAAACATATTTGCACGACGCTGTTCCTTGTCGTTCACTCGCTTCTCTATCCTCCATCTGGTATACATACTCTCCATTTTTCATATATTCCACAACGCCATACACTGTCCTCTCCCCATCGTCTATTTACATGTTTCGTGCCGGTCCCCACCCCCATGTCAAAATATACAGTTCCCATGACTTACGTTCCAATCTTCGTTTTTGAGAACAAGCTATAAACAAATTTTGTATAATTGTACCATGTTTCTAAAACACAAAAGGAATGAAACTTTTCATCTACTTACGACCTTGTTTAATGGCCAACTTGTATCATGTTTACTGGAACAATATCGACATTTAATAAAAGCAGTGTTTACTGGAACACCCTAGAAGCAAACTAACTGTTATTTTATATTACACACACAAATTCGCGTTTGTTATTATCACAAATATTCAATCGAAGCTTACATGGACTAGTATGAGGAGATGATCTCACGCAGAAACGTATTTCGGGAACACAGCATTTAATTTACAGACCAGACAGATTTATAGTTTAGGGCAATGACGTGTCTCAGAATAACATGTGACTGACTTCGAAATATTCTTGAAACGGATTTTTGCGTGAGTAATGGCGAATGGGTTAACTTTCACAGTCCGAAATAAAAATGCGGCAACGTTTCGCCAAAGGCGTGTTCACATGATAAGAGAGAAGACGGACAGAGAGAGAGAGAGAACTGAGCGATCATACAGAGTTGGTAACATGGCAGCTCCCTTGCACCTGTCCTCTTTTTCCTCTCCTTCCATATTATGTGAACACGCCTTTGGTGTAACGTATTCGAATGTTCATTGTTTGTGAAGTTCCTGTACACCTATCTTTTAATTCTGACATGTAATTACCTTCCTTCATCATCTAATTAAGGAACCATAATAATAAAAGTATGGTATATTTTTGCCATGTTGTTCACGCGATTGCGAGTGTTTCTATTTTAAACCTTAGAAAACGGGAACTGAGGTTCGAATGCGTAATACAATAACTCTTTTGTTCTCTCCTCGTCAGTCGTTCTCTTATGTCCCTTGATAGCGAAGCTATAGCTAAAAGGGACCTTATAATCCCGCTTATTCTGTCCGTCCGTGTCCAGAAATTAAATCTAAGAAACTACAAGGTGTAGAGAGGTGCGTGAGATGTTGTTGGAAAGGTCTTGAATAAACTAGTTCAAGGGCCCTAGAACATTCCTGATTGGTGCAGTGGTTCAGTGTTGCCAGCCCATTTTCTAAAAATTAATTGTTCAAATTCCTTGCATTCAGTTTGACCTAGCTGCGCCAAACTTGGCATAAACATTACTCGACACAATTAAAATACATTGAAAGGGCATACGTTGCCAAGCAACCCTCTTTTCAGTGTTGCCAGCCTATTTTCTATATTTTCTTCAAATAGCTTCCATTATATTAGTCATAGCAACACCAATCACGGTATAAACATTGTTTGACACAATAGGAACAAAGTTGGATGTTTCCGCTTTCCAGGAACCCAGCTGTCAGTGTTGCCAGCCCATGCCAAAAATATATCATGAACCATGAGGTGTGGAGACATGTATTAGGTGTCGTTCGATAGGTCTCGGTTACACAACTAAGAGCACCTGGAACAGTTTTGATTGGTTCAGTGTTGCCACCTTATTTTCTAAAAACTCAATTGTTCAAATTGCTTCTATTCAGTTAGACCTAGCTGCGCCAAACTTGGCATAAGCATTATTCGACACAAAACAAAAACATACCAGTGTTGTTAAGCCTATTTTATGTAAAATTGGCTTTTATCACATTGCTTCCATTCCGAAACCCCATTGTCAGTATTGCTTCCCATGCCAAAAATATATCTCATTAACCATAAGCTGTAGAGAGATACTTGAGGTGTCGTTTGAAAGGTCTCAGACTAGATCAGTCAAAGCTCATGTGCATAGTCACGGGTGGGGGGTTGCCCCAGACTACTTAAATTAACATTTATTAATAGTATAAAAAAACTGGTTGTCTAAGGGGAATGAGTAAATAAACAACAAGCAATTGTGTGTATATGCAAAGGTGTTTCGTAAGGAGTTGGGGGGAGCGAATTTCTTACATGGAATTTCCCTAACAGTTGAATATAAGCGTTTCTGTAAGTGTAAAAGTGAAAAATAATAAATAACAATTGAGATTTCCCAGCAACCCCCGTTGTCAGTGTAACCAGCCCATGCCAAAAATATATCTCATGAACCAAATGCTATCAAGGGCCTTTGCGATTGTTGGTAGAATCCCAGCTCTAACTTGTTTACCTTTTACACAGCGTCAATTGAGCGTCTTTGTGTTTCATGGTATTATATAATAATAATAATTCACAGCCATATTCATCCAGTACTGAATGAAGCCTCTCCCGGAAGGATGAGGGGCCACAGTGGATCAACGGTTAGAGTGCTTACCTTTGGTGCTTGGGGTCTCCAGTTCAAACCCTGTTCGTTCCATGTGGGCTTTGTGGTGGACAAACACCGTATGAGTGGATTTTCTCAGGGTTCTCCCGTTTCCTCCCACTTTCATCCCATCATCATCCATCCGGCCTGAGCCAAATTTGCCTAAAGGCCTTAAAAAATTAAATTAAAAATTCAATTCCTGGATGGAGGAGTTGGTCTACTGCTTCCACTTTGACCACACGTGTTGGGAGAGGAGGGCCGAAGCTCTCAATTGTGATCGCCACTGTCTTTTATTCACAGCACCTCCCCAATTGCATCACGATGCTGGGTGGGCACCTTTCCAGGCCCTCTCGCTTCGGAAAATATCCCTTGGCAGAGCCGTGAATCGAACCTACTATCCCACGATTAGCAGTTAGCGACGGTAACCATTAAACCAGCGGGGTGGCCAGCCAAAAATTTAAGAGGTGATTACTAACATCAAAATAAGAAAAGAGAAAATGCTCCTATAAACATGGACCAGTTTTCGCTTCGTTTCTGAGATACAGGGTGTCCAATCTGGGGGCCAATGAACGCCGTATAATGGAAAAGCTGGCAACATAGGCCAGTATGTCAAAAGTAATATACGAGAGCTAAATTATGTTTATGGAAATGAATGTATCCTGAATTTTAATTTTATTTATGGCCTTCAAGCATCCAAAACTCAGGCCGGGATATGGGAGAAGAAAGGAAGCGGGAAGGTGTCGGTCAGGGCCTAAGTTGAAGGGACTATTCCAGCATTTGTCTGGTGTGACTGAGGAAAAACCGGATGATCTGCCGCTGGGTTTGAACCAACGACCTCCCGAATGCTAAGCCAAACCTCTACCACTGGGCTATGGGCGCTCGGTGAATGTATCTTGAGAGAAGGTGTGTAACAAATGAAAATATGACGTTATTAGGTTGTCAATGTTGCCAACCTGTATAACGTGTTTTTTTTTCAAATGACACTGGACAACAAAAATATGGGAAGTGGTGATTACTGACATCAAAATAAGTAAAGATGGTCCCATAAGGACCAAAATGGCACAGAAACAATTGTGTTACGGTCATTCGCATTAAATAATCACTGGGGAGGCGTGAGATTCTGAGTTCTATTGCACGTCATAGCGAAGGTTTTCCGGCGTGTGCCTCACACCCAGGGAACTGCCGACATGATGCCTGGAAAATACACCCTGGTGTTTATACCAGGTTGGCAACACTGACAACCTAAAAACGTCATTTTTTTCATTTGTTACACACCTTCTCTCAGGATACATTCATTTGCATTTAACTTTCGTGTTTCTGGATTTACTGACCGATATTGTTTGCTTTACCACTGTACGACGTTCACTGGCCTTTAAGTTGCACATTGTGTACTTCGGAAATGAAGCGAAATCGGACTCATGTTTATAGGAACATTTTTTCTTATTCTGATTGAATTTCAACTTTATGGCTTTTAGACAACTTTGGCTCAGGCCGTCTTATTTTTTATGTCAGCAACCACCTCTTAAATTCTTGTCGTGCATTTTAGGGATAAATGAATTGATATAAGATGGGAAAATTGTACTTACGTTACATAATACAACGACAGGTGTACATGAACATCTCAAACACAACAGAACACCAGGAAATGCGGCGACTCCTTAGCAGCGACAGTCCTCTCTGTCCATCTTCTCCCCTCTCATGTGAACACGCTTGTACAAAACGTTGCCGCTTTTCTATTGTGCTTGTCATGTTCGTGCACGCCTGTCTTGGTATTCTGTAACATAAGAACCTTTTTTTACGTTCTTTTCTTTAGTTCACAATGGTTCGTGGTGTCCTCAATTCTTGCAACGTTAATTTAGCTCATTTCCTGACGTCATACAATGATGAAATTTTGCACAGCGACATAAGTCGGGCGACAATACAATATTTTATTGTTACTTTCATATATTATTATATATTTATATATTTTAAAAGCATATTTTTTTAAAAATATTACCAATAAAGCCTGCAAGGATGTAGAGTTTGATTGGTTGCAGAACACTTTAGGATTTGGGTAAAAAATAATAAAAAAAAAATTCTAAAGCCATACTTTTCTTAAACAATTCGTAATAAAAAGTAAAAAATAATTTTGTTTATGCATGACTGAAAAGAAAAGCATGGGGCGCTCTCTCATACACAGTCGCTTTATAAATTCTTCAATTAGCGTGCCCCGCACTTTTCTTTTTAGTCATGCATAAACATAATTATTTTTTACTTTTTACTACGAATTGTTTAAGAAAAGTATGTCTTTAAAAAGTATTTTTATCATTTTTTCTATCTTTTATTACCATCTGATATATGACCACCCCGCAGGCCTAGTGGTTCTGAGTTCATTTCCAGGCTCTGTCAAGGAATTTTTCCAAAGCGAGAGGGTCTGGAACGGTGCCCAACCAGTATCGTGATACAAGTACGGAGTTGCTGTGAAAAAAAGACAGTAGCGATCACAGTTGAGAGATTCGGCTCTCCTCTCCTAACACGTCTGGTTAGGGTGAGAGCAGTGGACCAAATCCTTCCTCCGGGAGAGGACTCATCCAGTAGTGCATTGAATATGGTTGTGAATTTTATATAAGGTAAATTTATGATAAAAAGTAACAAATTTACTTACAGCTTATTTGTTCCATAGGAGAACAAACACACACACGTACACAGTTTTTCGCGATATTTCGGGCTTTAAAAGTACTTTGTCTTGGCGGAAGAAGAAAGAACGGACACGTGCAGATAAAACAAAAGACTAAGATGACACTGGCACCACGTAGCGGACGACGCATCAAGTTTGGAGAACAACTGACAATACATATACATGGTGTTCCGGGAATAAACCGACAAACTTCGCGTACGTGTTCCTGACCTTAAAACAAGAAAAAGATTTATCTTCGACTTTGGTCGGAAACGCGTAATTCCAGAGCTAGCGCCAATATAAGGTATTTAGTGAATGTTGTGGTAGGTTGGCTACATTGAACAAAACAACCGACAAACGTTGCATCGAAGAGTTTACTGTGAGGTTATCTACATTACAAGAAAGTTTGGCACAATGTGTAAGTGTAACAAATAAAATATTATGAATAACCTTAGAACAATGAAAAAAGTTATTGTCGGTTCACATTCACTCACAAATAATTTTCAAAATGCGATCCACCATTGTTCAGAAACGCTGTGATCCGTTCATGCATTGAATTTTGCCACTGCATGAGGTGCAACTCTTCGCGAATGGTACCATCAATCTCACGTATTCGCTCCATCAACTGGTCCCGTGTCTCAGGTTTACACTGACTGTACACTCGCCTCTTGAACATACCCTAGAGAGAGAGAGTTAGAGAGAAAGAGAGAGAAATAATCCAAAAGTGCCAGGTCCAGTGGATAGTCCCTCCCCTTCCTATCCAAATATTTGGGAAGCTATTGTTTAAGAAGTGTGTGACATCTCGTCTGAAATGCACCGATGATCCGTCGTGCTGTAGCCACATTCGTCTTCGTACATCTAGTAGGACATCCTCCAGCAGTACAGGTAATTGGCTGGTTAGAAAATCCCTGTACCGTCCTGCATTTAATGTGTTTTCAAACCCGTAAGGTCCAATTAAATAGTCACCAATTACACCGCACCATACATTCAGAGAAAAAACAACTTGGAAGTTGCTGACGGAAATAGCATATGGATTTTCTTGTGCCCATGTGTGACTGTTCCTCGTGTTGTTTAGTCCATTTCTAGTAAATGTTGCTTCGTTCGTGAACAAGAGGTATGGAAGGAGATTCATGTGTTGGCGCAACCATTTACAAAACTGCACACATAGCAATCCCTATCTGTGAGATGCTAGACTCTTTGAAGATGACAAGGGTAGTAACCATTCTTGTGCAAAATACGCCACACCTGAGTTGGAGATTCACCAGTTTGCATGCTTATTCGTCGAATACTTGTATGCGGGCATCTAAGTACGTCATTATCACCACCACCGTGCACTTCACGCTTCTTCTTTGCCTTTGGGAATGCACCAGTTTCACGCAGGGTTCTAAACCCATTATGAAATGTGGTACGGTGTGGAACGTGTCGATTAGGAAACCACCTTCGATATTCCTCCACAGCGGCCCTTCCACTACCATTGCAGTAACCATGCACGAAAACAATATCACTGTATTCCTCTTTGCTGAATAGTGTGGCATTTCGTGTATCATGCTTCAATTGCTCACTGCATCCGTCAACCTTCTACTACTACTACGGGTTTGTTGACATCTCACTGAAACAGTCGAATAACGTAATAGCCACAGAGTAGCCAACCAACCACAATTTTCACTAAATACCTTAAATTGGCGCTAACTCCGGAATTAAGCGTTTCCGACCAAAGTCAAAAATGTTTTTTTCTTCTTCTTGTTTTAAGGTCAGGAACACGTATGCGAAGTTTGTTGGTTGTTTTCTTCAGTGTAGCCAACCTACCACAACTTTCACTAAATACTTTAAATTGGCGCTAGCTCCGAAATTAAGCGTTTCCGACCAAAGTCGAAGATAAACTTTATTTCTTGTTTTAAGGTCAGCAACACGCATGCGAAGTTTGTCGGTTTATTCCCGGAACATCCTATATATACAAGATGGTAGAGAAAAGGTACCTACATATTAGAATGCCAAGACAGGTGTACACGAACTTCACAAACACCACGAACACAATAGAAAAGGGGTAACGTTTCTTAAAAGCGTTTTCACATGGTATGAGAGAAAAATGGACAGAGCGGACAGGTGCGGGACTTGTGCTCAGGAGGTGCCATTTTGCCAACTGATGCTGGCTAACAGTGTGGCCAGGTTATGGAGGTGGGAAAATGACTAGATGAGTCGGAGAAAACACCAAATGGAGAAGGAAGTGCGAAGGGTACTAGGAGTAAGTAAGGGGATTGCTGAAGGAACAAGAGGGTAAAGACTCATGGGAGAGGGGAATAATAATAATAATAAAGATGAGGGGAAAAGGGAGAATAAAGAAACCATATTGAAAAATAGGATAAAATTGCTACTAGAGACGGAACGAAGAAGAGAATGGAAGAAGAAATGCGCTGCCGGGAGTTACATACAGTTGAGACCGGGTTCATGGTTGGCGGAAAGGATAGAGATGTACGTCTGTTCCCAACTCTTTCTAACTGAAGCAGGTGAATCAGGGTTCAAAATTTTCAGGATGCTGACCCGAAAGGTTCAAAGTTGCAGCCGTGGTAAGAAGTGTGTTCAAGTATGGGGAGGTGCGGAAGCTATGACTTGGAGGAGTAACGATGGTTGTTGATGCGGATAGTTAGAGATGTTTGGGTTTCGCCAACGTAGAAGGCGGAACATAGGTTACAGAGTAGGATATAAATGAGGTTGGAAGATATACAACTGCCAGACTGTCGGAAAGAGTACGTCTTGTGAGTGACAGAATGTTCGAGGGTCAGGCTGGGATCAAAAATAGGACAGGTTCTGCAGCGGGGTCTATTGAACTTGGCAGGTTTGGGGGAGGGGAAGGGACTGGTCCAGTTCTGGTGAGAATCGTGTTGAGATTCGGAGGTCTGCGGTAGACTATTTTGAGGCACTGTGGGAAAAAAATTCAGTTTCAGGTGACGCAGTGAGTATGGAGTGCGCCAGTTTGAGGAGCTTTTGTAGGGACTGAAGACTGGGTGGTACTGGGTGAGAAGACTGGGAGCTGAGGGAGTTTTGCGGGGAGGCCGGTTGGAGTTAGGGTGATTTTTAGCGCGGTCCAGTTGTTTACGGATGAGGTGTTTGGCATATCGAGGCAGTGAGAGCTTAGGAGAGGGCACTGAAATAATTCTGAAGTAGGTCATCAGAGGAACAGATGCGAGAGCCCAGCACAGCAAGAGCGTATGGTATGGTATGGATGGGAGCTGTTGAAATGGAGATACTACATACTGTTGGTGGGTCTGATGTGAACGCCTGTCTCAAGTCGATTGTTCTTGAGCCAGACATCCACATCAAGAAAAGTTGTGTGTGTTCCCTGGGGAAGGACCAAGTGAATTTGACGAGAAAGGTGCAGTTGGGGTTTTGCAGAAATGTTTCCAGTGTCCGTGAATCTAGATCAAGAAAATATCGTCGATATAACAAAGACAGGTGAAAGGTTTGAGAGGTGTGAGGTTGAGGTATTGGGTCTCCAGACGTCCCATGAAAAGGTTGGCGTTGGAAGAGGCCATGCGAGTGCTAAAAAATTATGGTTCTCAAAGGTGAAGGTTCTCATGGTTAGTACAAACTGGGCTAGCTGAAGCAGAAATGGTGTGCTGGGTTTGCGAGGACTGAAGCATGTGTCGAGAAAGTGTTTAAGTGGCAGCGAGACCATGGGTGTGGGGAATGTTGGTATACAGTGACATCACGTCAACTGTAACTACGATTATGTCAAGCGGGAGAGGATCAGAGATAGAATGTATTGTGGAGAGGAAGTGTTTGGTATCCTTGATGTAGGAAGGGAGAGTCTGAACAGGTTGGAGATAGTGGTCAAGGAAGGCGGAGATTCTTTCAGTAGGAGAGCCAATACTGGAAACGATGGGTCTTCCGGGATTACCAAGTTTATGGATTTTGGGAAGCAAGTAAAATTTAGGAGTTCTGGGATTGTCAGAACAGAGTGTAGAGACAGCAGAACGCGACAGCCCCGTATGAGGTCCATGCACTTGGAGGTAGGTGCGGATGATCCTCGAGGGGAGGGCAAAAGGTGGGCTTGGAAAGTGGTTTGAATGGCTTTGGATTGGTAGTCCGAGTAATTCATGACTACTGTGGTGGTTCCTTTGTCAACTGGGCGGATAATGATTTTCGGATCAAAACGAAGATTGCAAATAGCTCCTCGTTCTGCAGAGGTGAGGTTGCGATGTGATTGGAACCCAAACACCTCTAAATATCCGCATCAACAAAAATCGCTTCTCCTCCAAACCACAATTTCCGCACCTCCCCATACCTGAACACACTTCATATCACGGCTGCACCTTACAGAGTAGGAGGTAAATGAGGTTAGAAGATATGCAACTGAAGGGACGTCGGAAAGAATATGTCTTATGTAATATATAGAAATAGGCCGGGTATAATATAAGCAAATTAGGATTTTTAGGAGAAAAAAATTATAGTTTTCATATTTTGCATGAAGACTCTCGATGGGGTAATGAATCTATATTCGAGAAGTTCCCAAGCTTTTGGGGGCGCAACCCCTCTTTTTGGCGAAAAACTGCATTCTGCGTTAGTTTTTACCTTGAACCGTTGCTCGGACGAAGAAAATGAAGAGGGCTAATAATATTTATCAGAAAATCTTGCGTAAAACATGTTCTGTTGATCGCTTGGCTAGTTCTCACCCAATTCTCACAAATGTCACTGCAGCTTGGAGCGCGCGCGGTTTCTCATGATGAATATCTGGGAATATGCTGGTTTTGCGAGGTAAATGAATCTCATAAAAATTGTAATATCTTCTA
>JAGDQP010046327.1:0-15336 GCA_022664845.1 Lepisma saccharinum
TTTAGTTCGCAATGGTTCGTGTTGTCCTCAAATCTTGCAACGTTAATTTAACTCGTCTCCCAACGTCATACAATGATGAAAGTTTGCACAGCGACGTAAGTTAGGTGGCAATACAATACGCCACTGTTATTTTCATATATTTCTATATTTTAAAGCCTTTTTTTTTCAATATTTTTAAATATAAACTCCTTTATCCTAAAATAAATACTATCCTGGAACGTAGTTGAGCTTGACTGGTTGCAGAACACTAGGATTTGGGTCACGAAATATTAGCTTGAGATAAAGTATCCGAACACCGAAATAACTTTTAAAAAACGATAAAAAAAATCTTTTTAAAGACATACGTTTCTTAAACAATTCGTACTAAAATGTAAAAAGTAATTTTGTTTATCCACGACTAAAAAGAAAAGCATGGGGCGCGCCAAATGAAGAATTTATAAAGTGACTGTATATGACAGCGACCTAGTCAAGTACCTAGCTGCAATTTCAGTAGCTTGACTGTTAAAACTGAGAAATAATTCACTTTTCAGCGATACTACGAGTAACAAAGAAAAGAAACCTGAAATTGGATTGGTTTGCCAAACATCCAGTCTCTTACCGACTATACCAAGCTACCAGTCATAACTAAACACCAGAACAAATCAGCATAAAGGGTCAGAAATGCGTTGCTCGAACTCCAAAGGCATACAAAATTATGTACTATTCCGAGGAATTATTCACTACCTCGACGCATGCTATATTTGCATCATTTCTTCAATTTGTCAATTCGAGTACAGAATCCCCTCCCTTTAATTCGGAATATTTCCTATTTCTACAAAAATTAGCTTTCAGAAAGATGACAGCAATCCCTTGACCAGGACTGGATGCATAGTTAACCACAAAATAAAGTTACTGACCTGGTAGCCGTGTGGGCCAGGGCACTAAGCCAGCGACTCGAAGGTCCCGGGTTCAAATCCCGGCTGAAGCATGGTTGTTTGTGATTGTGGATTTTAACTAGAACGTGACGAATAATCGTGACTGGTCGAAGTCAAATAGTTACTAGACTGGCCCTTACAAAAACAAAGTTTGGATAAAATAAAGTTTTGCCTTTCTGCGCATGTGCGTAAATCCGATAACGTGAAAGAAATTTCTGGGTGCTTTTCCAGAATTACTGGCTATGTCACCAAATAATGATATAAACGAACTGTCCCCAAAATTTTCAACTGTTAAACAGATTGGCATTTATTTCACGTTGATTTAAAATTACTTTTCGTTAGATATCCCTAGATGGCAGAAGATACTTACAGTTTTAAAATATTATACTTAAACTAAAGATAACAATAAGTAACAAGTGTTAACAAATTTTATGGCTGCTTGTTAGTGTCAGTAAAATTTAGTTTAAAAATTTCAATTCAGAATTTTCTTAGTGTCAAACTCATTGAATTATTTAGCATATCTCATGATAACGCGGTAAACTTATTACTTATTAAGTTCGACGCAGTAATTTTTAAAGTTGTATGTTATTCGATGGCACTCCCAGTTCATAAGCAAAATTCATTAAAAATAATATTGCTATTTTGAGTTCAGTGTTTCACACCTTTGTTTGTGGTATTCTATTAATGTAAGAAATACTGTAACAGTTCTTCTTTACAAAGTAAATAGAGGGGTGTTGGGATCATTCTTTTAGTTAATTGTGTCAACGGTATCCAGTCTTGGATTTCGAACCAGTTGAGTACAACATGATAAATCTTGCTTTATGCTGCAGATCATAACCATCGATTTTGGTGGCTGAGAATAGTTTTGATTTTTCTTGGTTTCAAGATCGTTCCTGGACTAAGCCACCTGTAGATCTCGGGAATAATCCGGATCAATGATTCCAGATAGACCATGTAGGGATCACAGGAAGAGACTATACGTTAGTATTACACTTACAAAATTGAATGTGAAATATGTGATTCTTTTATACGGATCAGGATGGATTTATGAGCAAAACCTATACGATTTGAAACCTTCGATACCACACAATGTTAAAAATAAAACCTTTTAAAACCTAGAAAGATTTCCTACACAATTACCTTGCTTACGTACTTGGTGGAAATGAAACGTTATTTAAATATCCATACACAATTTTAATGGAAACAGAAACACGGATATTAATTACACGAGTGAGATTACAAATAACAATAAAAAAAAATACAAATTATTATGACGCAAATATTTTATGATCTTCACGCATGCGCGCGTGATTTCAACTTGTGTCCAATCACTTGTGTGATTGATTTCATCCAATGATGTCTTCAGTTAATAACGAAAAAGGGGGGAAGAGTCAGAATGCTGTAACTCCCACGACGATACAGTTCACAGACGACGTCCACCGGTGAACTTCTTGCCACATAACATTCAAATGTTTGTGATACAGTCGTATAGCACACGAACATTGTTTCAGTTGATGACACCACTTGTACGTACATAAGCCAAAATAGAATTGAATTATCAACTTATTGACAATCGCTTGTGATATTACCTATTACAATATCCACTTTCCAGAAATATAGCGCACGGCAACAAGCTTTCACGGTATTTAGTCATTGTTTTCACGTTAATTTGCGACTAAACTCAAGCTTCAACGAACCAACAACTCTCGGCAGTTACTTGTTGTTGTTACACACTTCGAACTTGGGTGCCCGGTAATGTATCCATCCGCGTACCTATAGCAATTACATTACTGCGGAACACAAAGAATGTTCGAAGCACTTTTGCTGCTCACAAACTACAACTATCAAAAAGACGGATTAACGACCCGTGGTTTCAGACTTCGATAATTAGGAAAGTTTAAATGTGGTTCCTATTTGTTAATGAGTCACGAAGACGACGAAAACTTGACATTCTGCGTAAACTTCGCTAATTAAATGAAGAGAAACGCCGGTTCGACTAACATAGTGTCAACGTATCGAGACCAGAGCAGCAACTAGCTGTCATTTCGAGCCAAAAGTGAGTTGAAGCAACGCTCACTAAAGAGGGCTCTGCAAACAGATTATTTCCGGTCACGTATAGCCTTTAAGGTTTACAATGATGACAAGTTTATTAACATAATCGACTTTAAGAACATCAAACCCAGAAACAAATAACATCAATTACTCATCGTTCAAGAAGTCAAATATCACCAAATAAAGCAAAGTTATAATTTCGTTGGCGACTAGTCGTCGCGTAAACGACTGCGTTCCCATGCAAAAATCGGGTAAGTCCCGCTGTTCGTTGTACGAAAGCCAAATTCTAGAATATAGGAATATACAGGTTAAAATCTTTATACGCCATTGCAAATGGAAACACAATCTTTGTCCTACATAAAGTAAATATACAAAATAGCTTAATTACCTTCTCGAAATGTTAATATGGGTAATCCCTTATAATTATTCAGTATAACTGTAAATGTACCTGAATATAAGAAAATCGGTCACAGTGTGGTAAGAAAAAGTAGGTAATTGAAGAATGAGTAGGTTCCTAAAAGAACTGGTAACGGTACTGCGACATTCAGAACTGTTTTTAGTGTTGATCGCCATCACAGGTTAAGTTGACGAAGTATCGATTTATTGAATAATTATATTAACGTTTTAAACGAGTTGGTGAGCTTCTTAGAGCGGAACCTACAGTTTTTTCGTAAAGCGGGCTCAGAATCACCCTCTCCCGGCGGGAGTTGATGAAAAAAGAGATCTTTTAAACATAATTTCTCTATAAAACTTGAGGAATTTTTGAAACTATCTACTTCAAATTCTACTTTGCTTGCTTTCTAGACTTTCAAATTCTCCTATTGTTCTGTAAACCGGTGAAACCATTCGTAGTAAGGAGAAATTATGTATAGAACCTTATGAAATATAAATAGTTAGATGAAAAGAATACACACAGATTTTTATAATTTTATGCATTTGCTTAGTTTGGGGACAAATTTTAGAACTAAATCTTGTAATGGTTTTCCAGGCAAGTAATGGCGTGCACTCCGTAAGGTTGACAACCCTAGTAGAACACATACGTTGAAAATACGTCGATTAAACGTTAGTAACCAATACGTAATTTTAACGTCGTAAATGTACCGAAACGTCTACCTGTTCAACGGTTTATTCTACGTTGAATAAAAGTTGAGAAGAAACAAGTTGAAATAAAGAAGCGGACGATGAAGAAACGGGTTCAGTTGGCCAAAACAGAGCATTTAGTGTACAAAATTTAGATGCATTTTGTCCGTTTCTTTCGCCTTAGAAAAAAAAAGCGAAATCTATGTCATAGTTGAAAAGGGAAGTTGAAAACACTTCATATTAACGCCCTATTAACTAAATTAAATGTACGTTGAAATATTGTTTAAAATTCAATCTGTTTTCAACATGCAAATGAGAACGTGAGAAAGGTAGTTACTTTTATTCTACTCGCTTTTAAGGACAATTTTTGTGCAATTAACTAGGATAGACATATACGAAGCGTAATCTAGGGCACAGTTCAATATAATAGGTAAAAACACGTGATATTAACGTCCTATCAACGAAATCAAATTTTCATTGGAATGTAGACTGAAATTCAACGTGTTTTCAACGTGCAAAAGAGGACATAAAATAATAGTTAATGGTATTTACGTAGCTTTTAATTACAAATTTTATTCCATTAAATTAGAAACAATCCCATGAAACGAAATCTATACCATAGTTGAAAATAATTGAATCAACGTTGAACTAACATCTTATCAACAATATCAAATTTTTGTTGAAATATAATTTAAAATTTAACGTACTTTTTTCAACCAATAACGGTAAATCAACGAAATAAACAAAAAAAAACAACAACGTTTAGTACACGTTTGTGTGCTACTAGGGAATGTTTTAAACCAATATCAAAAGAGCTGTCTTCTTTTAGAAGGTTTTTAGGATACTTTTATGCTTAATTTTAAAGCAAAATGACGTAACAGCTGTATTTTTATTTATTCTATTATTATTATTTACTTTGTCGAAGTATTCGTAAATTTCGATTTTAAAAAAATAATAATATTTTAGTGTCATTTACAATGGCAACGTAGAATTTCGCGATTCGCAAACTCGCGAGAATTTTATAAACACTTAAGAAAGCATATCAAGTAGATAGATGCTTAACATATTGTGAAGAATGTGCTTTTTCAACTCAGAAAATATGTTCCTTCAATCCACGAATTCTGAGTTTTATTCAAGAAATTATACCATTTTGCTTCACTCATTCACGAAAATAAGGCTTAAACAATCTTTAAAAAAATATATATAATTCGTCTTCAAAAAAATATTTTATCGAAGTCGTGTAGCACGTATAATATTCGAAAGGAGTACACTAAATCTTCCATAGATGGCAGCAAATTTGCGAACATGGTTTGCCATCTAGCGGGGAAAATACGAACTAAGTGATAACAAAGATATTCATTATGAGCGTTAGCCAGTATTCGTGCAAGTTTTAAAATCTCATTGGATGCAACTATTTTTATCATTTTTAGATACTCAAGACATTTTGCCTTGTACTCATGATTTTTCTCTTTAAATTTGCACTAACGAAATTTAAACACCTTTTCAAGAGATTCTACAGTTACCTTGTACGCAGAAACCTTTGTCACACAATTCTCGGAATTTAGAGTTCCTGTTTTAAATTTTTCATCGATACATGAACTTGTAATATCTTCTTTTCATGTTTCATTTCATCAACGTTTTCGTGTCTTCGGCTTTTTTTTCTTTCATTTTTTTCGCTCTTGTAATTTATATACACATCGTTTATTGCGAGCTCTTTCAGTTGAATTTCCATAGCAACCATCAAAGAATTTGCAGTGTAAATTGAAAAGGAGTCCTGTTCTAGAATTGAGAGATTTTTGTCATGCGAGAACGGTTGCTGTCAAAAGCACTCTAGCTGAACTGATTTGCTAGCGTCAAAAGAGACTGGCGTGTTCACAGGAAACAGACAGGTGATCATTACTAGGTAGCAAAGCCCAATAATTGAAATGCAAAATTTTCTCTCTCTCTCTCTGGTTGAATAAAAACTAAACACTGACAAGCATCTTTATAAGATTTTCCATCTTAATTTTCTTTTTCTTTTATTTTGATTTTATAAGAACTCGTCAAAGAATGTAAACAACAGAAATAAGGGGATGTAGCGCTAAGAAAATGGCGGATTGGCTTATTTCCTAACAAGAGAACTCTGCAGCTTTTCCACCTCCAATCGCCCCCAAATTTGCACGAAGCATACGGTGTAGCAAAAATAGAGCACAGACGGAATCTTTTGTTTTACAAATTGTCGGAACATGTATTCAGAGCCACATACACCCTCCATTCCAAAAGAAACCGAACGTTTTAAAAAAACAAAAAAACAATGTACATTTTGGAACAAATCATTTTTATTAATCAATGTATTCCCCTTCTGCATCGATACACATATTTGCACGCTCCAACAAGTTGTCAAACGACTTCTCCATGTCCTTTATTGGAATGGTCTTTAGGACGGCGGTCGTCGCCTTCTCAATGGCTTCAATCGATGCGTGCCACTTTCCTTTCATCGCCAAATGCAGTTTCGGGAACAGATAGAAATCGCACGGAGCGAGATCTGGTGAATAGGGCGGATGATGCAAACGAATAATGTGATTTTTGACCAAAAATTCAGTTACAAGTCGCGAACGATGTGATGGTGCATTATCGTCCAAAAGAGTCCAACTGCCGATTTCTCGATATTCGGGCCGAATACGACGAATTCTTGCCAGCAAACGCTTCATGACGCCCAAGTAAAACTCTCCAGTGACTGTCTGGCCGGGCTGAACAAATTCTTTGTGGATAATTCCTTTTGAATCGTAAAAACAAATCAGCATCACCTTAACTTTTGACTTCACCAAGCGACTTTTTTTGGGTGGTCCTTCATCCGGCGCTCTCCATTCAGCACTTTGCCGCTTTGTTTCGGGCTCATATTCAAAACACCACGTCTCGTCACCAGTTACAATCGATTTCAAGAAGTTTCGATCCTGCCGAGCACTTTTAACAATGTCTTTGCAATGCGCAATTCGATCAACTTTTTGGTCTTCGGTGAGTTTGTGTGGTACAAACCGCGAATTAACCTTCTTAAGGCCCAAAACTTCGGTCAAAATGCGGTTGTTTGAGGAATGCCTAATTCCATTTCAATAACTTTCACCGACGCTTTTTTGTTATGTTTGATGAATTCACGCACTTTTTCGATGTTTTCTTCCGATAATCCGGTTCTGGGACGGCCTGATCTTTCGTCATCATCCAGCGTCTCTCGACCCGATTTGAATCGCCTGAACCACTCGTAAACTTGCGTACGGGATAGACACTCATCACCATATGGATTTTGTAGCATTTGGTGCGTTTCAGTAAAAGGTTTACTCAGTTTAACACAAAACTCAATTGCAGCTCGTTGTTTGAAACTCATTTTCCGACCGATGTACACAACACACTGACAGTTGAAACGCAATAACTTTGTTGCCGTGCATCCAAATGTCATGACATTTATACCAGTTGTCAATGAGGGACTACGCCATCTACCGGTAAAATATTACAACAGATGGCACTAGTGGTACTATTTGTTTTCAACAGTTCGGTTTCTTTCGGAATGGAGGGTGTAATTATGTCTATCGATATCTGGCGTAGACCCCCACCCCTCCTCGAAAAAAAAGTGCCGGAATGCACACCCACAAACCGTGTACAACGTGACAGAGATGGAAGTGGAATAGGAAACGGCCATAATGGGCTAAAGTCATGTACACAAGCAGTAAACAGGTGAAATGAGAATTACAAACATAAGTAACCTACCAGGAGGTACCTTCTAAGGGTCTCGAACGTGCGATGGTTTGTGTATGCTATGCAACCCGCATCATGAGAGTGATGATTGGGTTGTATATATTCCGGTACTTTTCGTGTCCTTACCCTAGATATCAACACACATAATTATCTGGCTCTGAATGCTTGTTCCGACAATTTGCGAATAAAAAGCTTCCGTCTGTGTTCTATCTGTGCTACACCGCATGCTTGGTGTAAATTTAGGGGCGATTCGAGGAAATTTGTAAGTGCAACAAGTTGCCACTATGGCAATATCGGCACTACATTTGATATAGAGTTAATGTTTCATGCATTATGCTTGCAATGTGTATTAGCTTGTTGTTACCATATTGTACACACTGTAAAAAATATGAAAAGAAAATGCCTACGCGTCCATTACCTATCTGCATGTAGCTACATCAACCTTTTTGCCGGGGGGGAACTGAACATTTACGAGTAGCAGAACAATTAGAAGTTTGAGCAACATTCAGCTATCCAGCAGATAATTGTAAAACCACACTATAGGGTTTAAAGTTCATCTAACAGAAAGTGGTCGTTCAAGTATTACGTAAGCATTGAAAGGGGGAAGCTGTTCAAGCTTTTGTTATTTTTGCTGACAATGGGGAGTGGGATCAGAGCAATGCTTAAGTAAGATTCTCTTAAAAGCATATTAGCGTAGGTTTAAAGAGCTATACAGTTTTTTTAAACTAAGAAATAACGATAAAAATAAACTTGACAAGTCTTACGTAAGCACAAGGAAGGTCGAGTATCTGCTTATTTTTGATTACAAGGGTGGGGCAGGAGTGTGGTTCAAATAATTTAACAATGAATTCGCATTTTCCTTCACAAGTCACTAAACACCTCAAAAGTATGTTCAATATATTGATCTTTCCTCGCGATCAATTTTAACAAAGGGTTCAGAACAAATATAAATATTTAATAAAGGGCTCGCGCGAGTCCTCTTCAGCACACCCCTGGGACAGGATGATCTAAAATGACAAAAGGTGTACTTTAGCATTTCCGTAGACATTATACGACAGCTCCTCTGTTTTGAAACTTACTTTAGAGGCACAAAAGAGTAACTATTTTCATTTCACCGGTAGACACTATCTAGGGAAGTAGGTTCCCAACCTTTTCATCTTTGGGGCCCTGATTGAAAGTCCTCAAAACAACTATCGCTCCCATTATGAAAAAATGCTAACTGTGATCCCGTACCCCTAATCAATTTCTGACTGTATGATAGCAGAAAGAGTTCCTCGCACAATCTGGTGTAATAATGTTAATATTTTGCCTCTAAGAAAGTAAACAATTTGAAGTACCTCAGGGTTGAACAAACATACTTGTATAATGTACAGTTATTTATTTCGGACAGTTGCAAAATTCACAATATTTATAAAAAAAATGGTAATAGAAAAGATAGACAAGTTTTAACTTTTTTTTTTTGCTGATCGTTTATGAGATATAACTATTTTTAATTTACATTGCAGCGATATTTTTTTACTTCTTTAACGTGTATCCCCCTCCCCTTGTAAGTCTTTTAACCCCGTCCCCAAGATGTTAAGAACTAGTGATGTAGGGCCATTGCGGTGTTACAAAAATTGGTATTTTGAAAAATATTGACAGTTAGGCCCATCTATGTATTATTAAGACCAACACATGATTGAATAACTAAAGGTTGCTACGAACAAAAAGCAGTTTTATTACCGCTATTTCTGTTAGCCTTATTATTATTTTTTTTGCACCAGTCCCTCTATATACGTGTACGGCATATCGTATGGAGAGTTTACAGTAGACTAGGTTGATAATCATTTTTGTGTGCACATTATATTGACGAATGTGCATAGAAATCTGTGCTTGGTGCGCTGTGCTTATCAATTTGTTGCCAAAGGTGATAACATTTTGAATGTTCCGTGTTGATGGACCCCGAATTAGTCACTGTTATTAAATATACGTTGATTGAAACATGTGCATAGAATTTTTCTATGCATATTGAACCAATACTAAATAATGAATAGAGATAATTACTACACATATTCACAAACATGTTAAAATTTTCGTGTAGTTTGTACTTACCTTTATGTTCTTTTCAAAACCTTATTTCTCAAACGAAGTACCGCAGACATCCTGTTTCGTGATCCCGGTGCGTAATTCGTATTGCTTGTTGTCTTATAATAAGAGGATCCAGGATTCGATATCCGGTTGGGACACAAGTGTTTCGAAGCCCACTTTCAACTGTAGATCCCAACTTTACGACGTTATTTTCATGCAATGGAAGACCATGAGAAACCACCCATCGGTTCACATTGTCTAGGTACATTTGGGTCATAGCTCTGGTGTTGGGTAGAACACATATCAGCGTTATGTTCTGTTTGTATACATACACATCCTATTTTCTAATTTTAAAAATGATTTGGTTTGGTCATCATCTCGTCGCGTTGAAGGCAGAAGAGCGTAAAGTATATAGTATTTCCATCTGCTGTAATTTCTGTATTTATGCCTTGTAAGTGACGATATTGTGATCAAGAAGTTTTTGGTTTGATCCTCAGTGGCAACACAAGTGGTACCGAGTTCACTTAAAGACTGTAGATCCGTCCTTAGGACTAACAGAACTTTTATCGATGAAAAGCAATGCCAAACTACCATGAGTGCACTTTTTCCCAGAGACTTCCGGGTATGTATGACTACACAAACTATATCTACTCCAGACAGAATATCATTACCATCATCATCATCAATAACTTTCTAAATGTTTGGTAAACTTTGTTTTGTATGAGCCATCTTTTAACTTGACCGTCTTGATAATATCAGTACAATGCTTGTTAAAATCTACAAACGTTCATGCCGTAGGCGAGATTCGAACTTGCAAACCTTGGAGACTCTTGGCCGCACTACTTTCTTGGTCGGCAACTACAATTTTATATAACTTTTTGTCCTGTTTCAGATCCTATAGAAACCTGAATCCTTAGAAATAAAGTTGAATCTATTTGTTTGAATAATGGAACGATATTTCTTCGGTAATTACATTAAACGGTTGTATATTCTTACTAAGGATTCACCCGACATAACTACGACTATTGTTTCGTTTAATTTGTAGTTTCTGTTTGAATCACTTGCGAGCGAAATCACTTTGCATCCTTTTAATTGGTTTGCCGTGACAAGAAACGTTTTTTGGCAACTGGAAGACCTTTTTACCTTCATTGCCTATTAACTTCCTAGAAAACAATTAAATTATGTTCTTAGTAAAGTACAAGGAAACATTAATTTACCTGCTGTATTTATCACCCTTGATCTTTCAAGGTCTGTCTTGTTGCCAACAAGAATGACAGCTCTTGAAGACATGTAATCCCCCTTCCACAAGTAGGTCAAAATGTCTTCTGCGCGATCGAAGCTCTCTCTGTCGGTAATTGAATAAAGTACTACAAAGGCATCTGGATTGTATGTTGTGCAACAGCTCTCAATCTGAAAGGAAGAAAATAGGATTGTAAAAGGAAATTATAGTGTATTGTATCTTAGAGCTTAGAATCTTAGTTTTTACAGTATGCTGTATTGAGCCCCTATGTTTTTCATGTACAGTTAGGTCAAGAAATAAGTTTCCTTGAACTATTGAGATAGGTTAATATTAGTAGCAAACTGAGTTCAACCAAGAAAATAGAAATTTATAATGATATTATAATGTTAGTAATCTAAACAAAGCATAATAAGGGTCTTTTGTGCCAGTTGGTAGACTTTTTTTTTTTTAGTTTCCGACGTCGTTTTGGACAGACACGCACACACACGTGGACACGAACGCATTATACAGAAGTGCTTATGACAGTGATCCTACCAAACTTTTCAATTTGGGGAATGTAAAGGCAAACTTATGGGGATGCATGATAAGTGTGGTTTTACAGGATGTCTATAGAGTTTCATAGCAGTAAGAAAATTAAAGCTGGAGGTGTGTTTGAAGGGGGTGACACCCCTATAGTGGTTTATGAGGATGTGGGAATGAATTATTTTAAATTCAATACATTAAAACATTTCGCAAAAGTAGTTCGGTTGAATTTTTATAATAGGAAATTCCGTAACTGCGTCCATTAAAACTTATAGCGGAAATTGTGGTCCGAAGAATAAAACATGATAATTTCCCCCCTTCCCTTGGTAGTATATCCGAAATTTTATTAAAGCCTAAGAAATGAAATGCCTCTATAACTGAATGACTGTACGCCGATAAGTATACTTCCCGCATTTTACAAATTTTTGCAAACGTTTGTCCACAAAAATAATCTATTTTTACAGAATATCTTCGATGCTTTTCAGTCTGACTTTCGCCCCATGCCTAATACATCTGCAGCCTTATTAAAGATAACTGATTAAACGCACAACGGATAAAGATGAAATTATTCTATTACTGACGCAAGTCACCTTCGATTCTCTTCGGTTCTATTAACTAAACTATCTTCTTATAACTTCGCGACGATTACAGTTTAACGGTTTTCTGAAAGGTCATCAAAAGCGTGTTACTTTCGAAAATATTTATTTTTCTTGGATTCATTAAAACATCATCCGGAATTCCACAAGGCTCCATACTAAGACCACTACTTTTTAATACATATATTAATGATATATCCTGTCATTCGTACATGTAATCATTATCTTTATGTAGATTACTTGTAAACGTAAGTTTCAGACTAATGCATGATGCAGTGGAAGCAATGAATAAAGTCCTGTATGCTCTAACTAACCGGAAGCTAGTTAAAATTAAATCCTATAAAAACAAAGCCATCATCATTTAAAAGAAAACTACTTAAGAATTAAGTGGATGTTTTTTCTTTAAAATATGGTTGAATCAGAAAGGTAATGAGAAATAGTTTTAAATTTGTTCAACAGATATCACTAGGTGTTAATTATCTAAGAAATATTTGCTAACATTTAATTTGAGAACAAAATATTTACAATTTAAAACACAAATAGAAGGGATAATTTACACAATTATCGGCATAAATTTAAAATATTTTATTTTTGTTGATTATGATCGTATAAAAAGTATAAGGAAAGCTCGCAAGTTAAATTAAAAGGTTTGGTTTACATTATTGATCTTGACATTTTATGTTACTTATTTGATAACTTTACTACGTATAGTGCAGTCCATGGTGTTATTTGATGAACGAATAGTAATTAGGTAACAATGAACTTCAAAATCAAATTAAATTCTCCTCTGCTACGAATGAGTAGAAATTGTTATGAAACCAGTTAATATGAGACAAATTTATATTAAAAAATTCTCAATAATAACTTAACTATAAAATCATTTTTTTAATATATATTTGCTATTTTCAGTAAACATCTGGAATTTGTTCTATCTTGCTTTCCGTTCGACGACGTAGTTCAAAATATTATTATGCTTGAACAGTATGACCTTCACCTTTACAACGAACAAAAAAAAACTTGTTTTCATAACTATACAAACAAAATATTTGTTATCTTTCTTTACTCCCGGTTATAATTAACATTACTTTTATTCTATTGGAAGTAAAAAGGTCAAGAGTTAGCTTTAAATATATATTAAATAAATGAAAACAAAGATGCAAAAATAAGAAAATATGGTTAACTTTTGTGATTGTTTACATTCGAACAAGGAAGGTTTATTATTATATATTTTAAATGTACTTTTTGTACATCTCACGGATGAGACAAGTAAAACAAAATGCACTTCTTAAAACAAACAACATTGTTCTGGGTGGGAATCGAATTAGAGAACCACTGGCACATAGATTCATTACACCACGGAACCAGTCACTCTTGCTTTATTTCCAAACGTTATTCATACTTAGTTCATCAGATTGCTAGAGACATCTGTAGTAAAAAAGGGTGGAACTTCACCGAGATTAATTTACGTCGAAATTTACGACGTGGTAACACAGAATATAGCAGGTACGCTAACACAGACTTGGTTTGGTTATGTTTAATTGAGATGTTGATTATTTGTAGAACTTCCCTGTGGATATAATATACTTCTTGATTGAAGTTTTTTTAAATTTTTTTTAAGAAAAGAGGGAACTACAGATAACTATATCACTAGTTCTAAACATTCTGTTCCATTGAAGTTTTCTACTCATTAAAAGTTACTTAATTTTTTAGGCTTAATTAGCACTTGAATTTAATTTGTGCTGCTTCTTCATAAGCTTTGAAGAATTTATGTTTACGGGAGTTCAGGTGTTTAGATGTAAATAGATAGAACCTTTTATCCTCTCTCTCTCTCTCTCTCTCTCAGATAAATACACAACCTAACTCGCTCACCCCCTTCCACACTTTTTTTCAAGATTAACAGGTGCTCACATAGTGTGGAGTAGAGCATTCTTATAACACGATTTGCTCCACGAAATATCCTGGTAAATATACGTTTCACCTTTTTTTCCCCTAAATTATTATTTTTTTAAAAATCTTTTTGTTACATACTAGGTTAAGTTTCTTAGTTTGGTACGAGTTTTAATTCCTTTTGTGCAACCGACATCAAAACTTCTCTCCCTTTGGGAAAATTTCGTTTGCAAATTACATTGAAATGTATTAGTCAATTTGAGTACTTGATTGTTGTTACAGTAAAACCTCAGTTAACAGAAATACTTTTAACAGAAATGGCAACAAAAAAACCGAAAAAATAAAATTTTAAATGCTAACAGTTAAAAGATAGAAGATTTTTTTTCAAAAGACAGTAAACTTAGTTGAAGAAGAAGTTGTTCAACTGTAGAAGCAATTAAGTCTGTTATGCGTAATCTAAAAGTGTATTTTTTATCATTGCCTTCAATTTTTTCACTTTAAACTTTGATAAAAATACACATTTTTTAAACCAAAATTTTGGTTATTCGAAATGACCTCCGCCCCTTTTATTTCGGATAACAGAGGTTCTACTGTATATATGAAGGATCCAGAAGCAAAGGGATACAAGTGACATTGACGAATGAAGATAGTTCGAGGTTATCTTTTATATACAACTCAAAATATGTGACACCAAACTGTCGTATGTTGTACGAAGAAACCTTGCATCTTATTATGTCCATATACAAAATATGGCAATATTGTGTCACATATATTTGGGGTTATATATGAAAGATTATCTCCAACTTTTATTATTCGTCAATGTCTCTTATATCCTTTGGCTTCTAGAATCAACATTTATTGTTATTAAATTGAGATCGAACTCACAGACTTTATTTCAAAATTATGTTCTCCAATACTACAGTAACCTTTTTGCTCATACCAAGGGCAGGCATAAGAGATGGTAACAACTGATCCCCAGTAACACACAAATGTCTTTTAAACGTTGATTTTACGTTTAGTTCGTTGATTAAATGTTATCGGTTGAAAAAAGTATGTTTAATTTTAAATCATATTTCAATACAGATTTGATATCGTTGAGAAGATGTTAGTTCAACGTGGATTCAACTGTTATTTTCAACTATGGTATAGGTTTCGTTTCGTGAGATTCATTCTAATTTAGTGGAATAAACTTTGTAATTAAAAGCTAATTGAATGCCATTAACTATTATTTTGTGTCCTCTTTTGCATGTTG
>JAGDQP010046328.1:0-15336 GCA_022664845.1 Lepisma saccharinum
GGGGGGGGGGGAATCCCTTCGTTGGAATGGTACTATGGACTTCAGTAATATCAATAAGTACCTACATCCTACTCCGATACACTGGCACAGTTTCGTAAAAATTCCTCCCAACAGTCCAGGGAATTTTTAATATAGAGTGAGGTAAAGAAAAAATTGGGTGCGTCATTTCGTATGTTCTTTTTCCGCTTGCATCAGTACCCCCTCTTGTAATTCTAGTGAGATAGTGGATGACACCTGGCTTTATTCGTTATAGACAACATAATTGTATGGTATACGGCAGTTGGGTTAACTTGCACATAAGTAGAGAAAATCCCACTGAAAGGAATTGGAGTCCTGAGTAAAGTGTCTTTTGCTCAGTATCTCATTGTTTTTTTTTTTTCGTACGTGGCATCAACATAAATGTTGCTGTAAAGGGGAAAAAATTTTCCCGTTAAAATATCTTGCCACTTGTGTATTGTGTACTCCAGATTTTGATTTCAGATACAGTGTTTTGTTTGTGAGCATGAGAATTCGTAGTAACTGTTCGTTTGCTCAACAGCAGTATCGACATTTTCTTTAAAAAAGAAAAAAAAACAACGATAATTAGCAGTCAGATTATCGTAAGTGAAGTCACAGTTAGTGTTATGAAAGTTAAAAATATCAGGTTCAATATGGCGTGAGGCGTGTATTTGTCAAAATATAAAGTCATATATGACGATGCCGCATTCAATTCGGACTCGTCTAGGTAAAATTATGCCTTTTTTTTTTTTTACATCACAAGTACTTTTTTCTTGGTTTGATGAAAACTTTTCGTTCCTAGAATATTGACTCCAATGTTTGGCCACCCTGTATAAAATTTTGATCTTAGACTACAAGATAACTGCAAGTCGGTGTGTTCAAGATTAAAAAAAATTATTGAGGTAGCGTTTGTTGTTCGTTACTTAGTGAATCAAATTACAATACTTAACACCTTTCATCATTTGATCTCAATAACTTTAGAATTGAGAATTAACATGTAGTACTATTATTGGATCTTGATGTATCTCTAGTTCTAGGAAGCGGTTTTGTAGTAGAAATAGAACTCTTACTTAACAAGGTATCAACAATGGTAATTAAGGTGCAGGAATTTCAAGAAAGTACATTTTTTCTTTTTTTGGGGGGAAAATTTATTATAAGATTTACAAAGTAGTTCTTTGGCATTATACCATTATATGCACAAGCTTATAATTACTTCATATCACAGTTCGTTTCTTTTATTCGTATACTGCGAGATCTTTTCATTAACTGTTAATTCTTCTATTTTTGAACGTCACTCAGCACTACCTATTTTCTTATCAATGAAAGATCGACGTTTTCAGCTCTTAACTAGAAAGTCTTTTTTTTACGTTTTATTGTGTTAATCCAATAGGCGAAGTGTATACATAAATGGAATACTTCTTCTACTGCCATCTGGACACTGAAACGAAAGAAAAGATGTAAGATGAGATGGTTTTCATATGAAGAAATCATTTTGTTGGACTTTTTTTTTTTAAATGGACCTTCGCTTGTATCGTGCATTCTTGTCATTCCTTGAGCTTCGAAACCGTAATATACACAATTTAATTTATCTTGGAATTTTGGTTGTTACATACCTTTCGCATCAGATTTCAGGTAAATGTGCAATTAAGAGAGAAAACATATATCCTTAGACTGCATAATTTCTTTCACTGAAGGACTTCAGACGAATTTCTAAATGTAATAACATCCTGTTATCAGGAAGTGGGGTAGGCTGGCTGTTATTGCGTTTCTGTGTGCAGGTCTACCTCAGGGGAATCTCTGCAGAATATTGAAGGAAATTCGAAGCAAGGGTTGAAATCTCTATTATAAATTAGAGGTTTCTTTGTGATGGTCTGCGAATGAGAAATTAGTCTGAAAAGTATTGGTTGTATTTGTTAAGAGTTTCCGATGTTTCAGAAGCTGTTCCTTTTATCTTCTACTCTGTATTATTGCTGTCTACACGACCAGTATGTAGCTACCTGCCATTATCAAATTAAATCGAACGTCAGAAATTAGATTTTTAATTCTCGAACATCTTTTCGAGGCATGACTCATCACCTGGTTATAAAATACATATAGAATTAACATGATCATTTGGATTAGCACAGTAACGATAAATTCCATGATTATGATGGCAATATATTGCTAGGAAGGTTGTAGTTTGTGACACACTACATATCAGTAAACGTAGTGTCTTTTTATACAAAATAAGAGAATGACCACTGATTTGTCACATTCCACAGTAAGACAGAATTATATCTCTGCTACAGCTGACGAGAAAAAAAATATTACTAGATTAATAAAGGTTAAAAATAATAATAGTAATGATGCGGAAATGTGTAAATTAGTAAAGAACACGGTGAACGTTTTCCTTGTAAGGAAATGAACAAAGATAAATTTGTAGTTGCCTTTATCCTGTTCTACATAAATCCGGTATATTGGAAATTGTCTTGTATGATTTTGGTTTAACAAAATGTTTTATGCTGTAAAGAAAGAAAGTATTTTAATTGCTGTATTGCAAGAATGACAAAGAAAAATACAGGTTCGGTGAAGACGGGGCTAGAATAATGCTTTCATGCACTACGTGTCAACATGAGTTGTCCTACCAACCTCTGACAACTTTGCATTCTATCACGAGTGCCTCCTCATGACCAATATTGCCAATAAACTAATGCGTCGCTCTACCTCAATATTTCGCATGCTGTGAGCTACTTTTACAAGTGCAATGTGGTGCATTCTGAGCAATTTGGTATTGCAGAGCTCAAGACCGATTTTTTTAAAAAAAAAGAAATGCCAGGAAAGTATTCCGCCAAGCATGCTGCATGTAAGAAAATTTTTATTTTTTGTAACACTAACCTTACGGGACACTTCTTCTGCGAATCACAAATGGGTCTGTAAAGTAGTGGATATAATTTTCATTATCAGAACACTGATATTTCAGTAAGGTTGATATGTTCTGTCCATTGTTAGATATTGGGAAGTGTTTGTTGGTCGCCAAATGGCACCTTGACCTTTGGTTCTGATCGCCAAAAGTGAATACTTAGCTGCCATTTTGCTTACTAAGGTTGCAAAAGAAATAATTAAATTACGCAAGTATTATATATATATAGAAAAATCAGTACTACATCTTACCAATTAATGCTTACAAAAGACATATCTGCTAATTAATCACAAATCACATCAACGTGCCCTTTTTAAAATAATAATAATAATAATAATAATAATAATAATAGAATAGTAGCTATAAACAAAATATTTTCATAGATCGTGATGATTGTCATAGTACCAAACATAGTTCTTTATACCAAACATAGTTCTGTATGTTTTGACAATATTTCTTATAAATTTTAGTTTATAAGTTTAATAAAGTGACAGTATTATCTTAAGGAAGTAGCATTATGTAAGTTTTATGTATTATTGTTAAAAATACCTGTATTACGACAAAGCCAAACTCTTCAAATTAGTGTTTAACAGATTTTGGCAGTTTTTTGAACTTCTTTAGTATTCAAAACAAATTGGAATTGTGTGTAAAGTTTGGTCTCCTAATTTGCCCCATAGTAATATCCCTCCATCAGAAATTCATTGCATTAGCAGCGATAAAAAGCTCTAATGTTTGGATCATTCATCTTGACCAGATGAACAAGCTACGTTCGCACTTTGCAGTATGAGTATGACAGTTAAAAAGCCTTTCGTCTTTCTGTTAAATGCATATCTTGAACAGTTGACGAAAAAATTAAGTTTCCGAAGAGAAAATTTAGTGGGAAAATTTGGCGAAGATGTTTAGTTGCCAACATTGAATTCCTAGTCGCAAAATGCGACTGGTTCTGTCATGCCGAAGTACCATTATATATGAGGCTTTGTTAAATTTGCTATGTACTTTTTAATTTCAAATATTTGCTATGAGCTGAAGAGGCAGGTAAGGCCAAAATCCGTCACGTCTGGGAAATAACGTTCGTCTGCGATTATTCTTCAGCGAAAGAATTGGGAAGAAAAGGATGCGGCCTGGGCCTTCGTTCAGCCTTCATCCCGATCTTCGCCTAGTGAAACTGGGGAAACCGTCAATCAGGTTAGGCGACAGTGGGGCTGGCTCCTTTGTCGATCCGAAGTCTGCAGCGTTATCTGCTGGACCACGTGGGCAGGGTTCTATTCCTTGTAACTTTTATCTCTTTCAAGTTAATAAAAAGCCCAGAATTTATAACAAGCACTTTATATGGAAAATATATTATAGTTCGTACATTTTAACGAGAAAGGTGTGCAAATTTATGGATTCGATACAAGATTGTTAGGATTCACGATCTCGGTATTCAGGAAGAATTCTGGAGCAACAATAACTGTCAGAAGAGTGGCACTCCACCACAACTTCCCTTGCTTCTGTGCTCGCCCTATACGAGACTTCCGTTTGATATAAATATTTCCAGCAACTCTATCACAGGGGGGAAGACGAGGCAGTCATCAATTTACCCAAGAAATATATCGCGCACTAACAAAATTAAACTCTGCAGCCTTTTTCCTGTCGTCTTTGTGTTTTCATCCACGCAGGAAATAGGAACAGAGATTGACCTAAGTTTTATTTACAGAACTAGCAGCATATTCCGTCGGTTCCTTGAAACTGAAAATAGAGAAATAGCATTCAGGAAATAGAGAATAATCGGATAAGAAGAAAGTTCACTATTAGCCTTTCTCTTTATTAATTGTGTAATATATATGCGCATTCTGCATGCAGAGCGATGTACACTAGATTCGACGGCGGAAGAGCAAAGCATACCCTTCTTTCTCCCTAATGGTAATTAACCATGGCGTACTCAGCCAGAGCAAAGATCAGTCAGCTAAAATCGAAACCTTTTTAATGTTCATATTTGCACATGCGGCAAAAAGAACAAAGTTCTCTCTTTAAAATTCGAATATTACTTTGAGCAGAGATCACTCATCGAGTAGATACAGTATAATATTTTGACTATAGAGCAAAGTTCACTCTTTCTAACATAATATTTTGAAAGTCAGCAGCTCACCGAGGGACATGAGTGCTTTTATTACTGTCGTTGGTCCCGTGTATTCATCGCGACTGAGAACTTTATCACATAGGTTCGCCAGCGGATTATTTTCCCCAGCAGGTGGAATCGAAGGAATTGGAAGCCAAGAGGCCGCTCTCTCTTTGTACTATCTTGGGCAACGATCCTACTCTTTTCCAAATAACGAAGGCACTAAGAAAAAGCGCAAACTATGATGAAACTGTCACGTTGGCAACTTGGTTGGATTCTGCTGAAAGTATTCTATATATATAAAACATGTTAGAACTATATCAACATAAAAATTTATCATGAATAAGTAATACGATATACCTTATTTTGAATAATGATATACATATTTGTCGTACCTCAGACCTGAATTCAATCACACACACAAAACACAGTAAGAATTTTACCAAGAACAACCTTAGAGACGTTTTTAAAAAGTAGAATTTCCATAATATTCCACACGCATGTGATGCTCGCTCATATGTGGCACTCCTTTCCTGAAGGTCGGTCGAACTATATTAACCCTATTTATTTTTACTTCATATTCTTTGTATGACTGGAGTCAGCTAAATAACGCCGAAACTGGAAGAGATCGCATAATTTTTAGTGTCGTTCCCTCATTGCAGTGTTCATGTATTTAACAAGGACGTACTTACTTCTTGAGTGTCACTACATTGTTGACGAATACAGGATGAATACAAATTACCTTTAAGTGTGCAAAAGAATCCGACAGATGATTTGATTTGAGAATCAATTTCGCAGACTGACCAATCGAGCTTCATTAGGTAAACGACGGTGAAGGCTGTAACCACAGTGCTTAGCATATTGTGGTTCTCAAACCTTTTTTTTATGCTCCTGATCAATCACTAGAGCCATCTCCTCTTCGATGCTAGAAGAAACTAGTTACACCGGGAGAATTATTTACCGTCTCCTGATGAGAACCTATCGACTAATCTTTCTCGATTCGCAGGACCCTTGGTATGTCGTTGTGGCACTCACTTGAGAATTACTTATATAGAAAATAGATATGGGTGGTAAGACATTTCGTTTTCGATGCATCTAGTATGGATAGTGTATAAATCGAATTAGACGGAAGTATTATTGGTCTGTTCTTCGCTAGACAGTTAGAGTAAGTATATTAATAATATCATCATCTTGGATGTTTGCTTATCATACAGTGCAAATTTTTAAAATACATATGAAAGAAATCACGTCCATTCTTGATCTCAAAGGGTTAAGTTTGACTGAAGATACTCATTACCTGTTAGTAGTAGCATCTATTTGATTGTTATGATGAGTTTGAATAGATGTTTGTTGGTTTATCCTTAAAACTTAGTTATAACAACATCATATTTAAATTTGTATTTTATTTTTAACTGACTGACGGAAGTGAATTTCCTTCTGTACACGCAGATTCATTGAAATTTGCCACTAGGAATATTATTCTAAATTTACGTGATGTGGCAATTGTGATCTAATAATCGAAGCAAATTTAGAGTGTATTTTACCATGTTCTGCTTGTCATTTACACAGTCCAGTATTATTATTATGACCACGTATCTAGTATCCAAATTTGCGTCTTCCACAGCATGCACTACAGCCGACCACTGTAGGAAATACTCTAAGTCCGCGAAGGTTGGTACGGGGATCTGACCATGCAAATTGCTTTGAACTCCGGAGTTTCTGTAGGATTCTTGGTAGAGGATCCATTTGTTCGATGCATCAATCAACGAGACACGGAGATGTCGGCCAAGGAAGATTTCTTCGTCGTACTTCTGAAACCACTCACGGAAAATTCTGGTGACATGTCGTATTGACTTGTTGACTAGACGTATTGTCGTTCGGTCTTGATACTTTTTCACTACCGCAGTACGCGAACATTTCGTAAAGTCGGGTGTTTCGGAAGTGCTGGTACCCCTAGCCCGAAAGCTGATGATCATCCTGCTATCGAACCCATCTGATAGGTCTTGGCGTGTTCACGGATGTAGGTCACCAAGTCTTACATACTTGTGGTGTGTGAGACCTTACCTTGTGCGCTGTGTGATTCGCTAGACGTAGGTGACATCTGCTATTAGAATTGAGGTGGGGTGGGGGGTAGTAATCTGACTAGACACTTCTGTCCATTAGTTTAGTGGTACTACATTTTCCGACGAAATTTTTCCTTTGGACATTTCCTATGAATCTGTGTGTGCATTGAACGTACGTTTGTAGATAATTTTAGAACTTCATTTCAACCCTTACCTTCCATGTAAAGAATGGCCGCTATTATTCCTAGTAGTATTATTAAAGACATTGAGAGGACGAGAGCTGTTAACTTATGAGACTGACAGCACGAAGATCTTGGTGGTGAAGCTTTCTCAATTCCAATCACGGTGAAGTGCGTGGAGGAAGCCAGAGACGCAGATCCTGGATCATCATAGTCTTCTAATGGTGTCTTGTGTAGGAAATCTTTCTCATGCCGACTTATTGCTGATGCTGGGATGTTGATCACCCAACTATTGGGCATCATAACTGGCTGAAGCGCCGATCTTGATCCCATTAGAAGACAGTTGGATCCTACCTAAAATTGATGTAAAATATATTTGAACAATTAGTATGTGATTAGAAAAGACAACTTTTATTTCTTCGGCATTGACTGAGAATTTTGATGAAATTACGTACAACGAAACTTAAGCATTTGCTGTTCACATTTTCAAGTTATTTATCCCTCCAGGATTTACTTAGTACAGGGTTGCCACAAACTTGGAAATTCGGAGAATTTGATTTTGTTTGGGGGAAAGTTACGCGGAAAAAAGCGAAGCCAAAAATGAGGAAAATTTAATGAAAAAAAGTGTAAAGTCAGGTAATATTTTACGTTACCATTTCGTTAATGCAAGGAAATAAGGATTCTTCTTCATGCTGCTTAACGAAAATCAGGAAAGTTTCTTCCAGAATGACATGACAGTCAAATTGTGAAATTGAAAGACTAAAGGAAAGTCTGGAAAATGCAAATTTCTCAGTAGATAAGACATTTAAAGGAAACAGTGACATAGTATTGTTAGTTGATGACTTTCACTACATATGAGACATGTCTTAGCATTTCTATAATATTACTTTTATTGTATTTTAAACCACTTAACAAATTTATTAATCTAGGAATTGTTTGTTTTTCCTATTATACAAGTATAAAGGAAGTAAACTGGTGACTGTGGGGATAGTGGAGTAATTATAGAAGAAATGTTAGTTTTTTCTTGATACCAGAATACCGATGGTCAGGAGAAAAAACAAATAATGCAAAAGGTCTGGGAAATTGACTTATTCTGTGGTAGCCCTTCTGCGATTTGAGAAAATATATACAATGAAATTCATACTGTTTAAGGAAAGTGCTTTTAAACTCTTTTGTACTGTATAATCATGAAAATTTTAACAACTTGTGTTTTAGAACTCCTTGGTTCATTTATTTTCCACCTCCCCGCTGCTCCTCTTGCTGAAATTGCACCACGATTTGACACAAAGATAAGGCACATTTCTTGTACTCTCTTGTGGATTGTATTCCTCTTGTGATCATACTTTCCTGCAGCAAACTACAATATACACACCTTTTTGTTTCCATTGATTTTGGCCAGTGGTTGAAGATTCTTGTAGGAGTTCGTTGATAATAATGGCAAAGATATTTTTTCGTCCAAGTCACTTCTTTTAAAGAGAAGTTATTTATAATCTGTAGAGTGCTAGTCTGAGATTTACGAGTGTATGTAGTATCAATGCCGGGAGATTGGTTGATGTATCACTATAGTATAAAAGAGTTTTCTATTGCAGTGCTGAGCAAAAGTTAAAGATATAATGCTATCATTTCACAGCTTTTCTGTCCAAAGTAGGATGCTCACGTAGTACCAAAAATAGGATTCTTTAGTAGCATGTATAGCTTCATATAGTTTCGACAGAATCCCATAGAGGCAGATAACACGCGAATAATGATAAACTGGAATAAGGGATTACAAATAACTGCGCTTTCGGTTGTGAAAAACAGAAAGGGGCATGATTATGAATGCGAATGAACTGCAAGATGTCACCATCTGAAGAAGTTAGAAGTTCATTTTTCGTGATAGAAAAAGCTCGTGTGTATGACGAATTGAAAGTCTCTCAGGTTAGATCCCACACTTATTTGGCGATTGCTCTCAAGCAGAATAAATATTTAATTTAGTCACACGATTTATGATTTGATCACCGGCGCCATCTTTTAATATTTTGTCCATCAGTTTACACGTGATTGTTTTTCGTCTGAATTCTCTCAGAAGTGAACTTTTCAGTTCCATTACATAACTTTCTTCATGGTTATTTCAACAGGTTGGGCGTCTTAAAAGTGTACAAAGTTGATTTTTTTTCCTTATGTGTTTTTACAAATAAACTATAACAATACTGTAATTGGGGCAAAATGGTAGGGTTTGGGCGTGGCTCAGACACCATGAGGCTTTGGACCCATTTGTTAACATGACACCGTGTTTTCTGGTAGTGGTTCCATATAGGTGGAGTGTGTTTACGTGGCATAGGCGACGTAGCAATAGTGTGGCTCACGCTTGTTTCGTTACCATCGTGTTACCGCCCATCAGATTCATTTATCGTATCTTACCGTTACTATCGAAAGATCCAACCATCCTGTTTCTCACATTTTTGCTCAGTTCCGTTAGATAAAATGTGGGATAGGTATATTTCATTTGAGACTCGAATCTTCCCCTTGCAGTGTTCTCATAGCGCATCGTTCAAACGGTATACCGACACATGTCAGATTGTGTGCATATTGTCGCTACAAGCAGTTACTCGAATTCTCTTGTAAATTCTACTTTGGTGTATGAGTGTCCTAGTGTCGGTATCTAACGTAACATTGAATTATTGGAAACAAGAGAAATACAGAAACGTGAGCAAGTTCCATATACTTTGGTAGTACTACAGGTATAGTGTATATGCTACAGGCACAAGGGGCTGTTCCAGCATTTATGATCAGCAGCACCCTTTTCCTTGATACGTTGACCTTAGAATCAGGGTCCGAAGTCGTTTAAGCTGGAGGGTGGGTTTTCTAGTCGAACGTTTTAAATGCTATTGTGAGTTTTTCAAGACGAGATCTATAGTTTTTGTTGAAGGAGGCATCAAATTGTTGCTGTCAATGGACTACCGCATTTGAACACGAGACCATGACTATTGTCATCCTGCGGTGCAGCTTGCGACAGTACACATATTTCGTCGAACCAGTGGTAGGGATAACCGGTTAAATGGCCAATTTCAGCACATGAGTATAACGGTTGATGTACTGGTATTCTCATTGACACGAAACAAAGTAGAAGAAGTGTGAGAATTTCCGTTTATCCAGCTGGAGCGTAAAACATAGTAATGAGTATCGTGCTTCTGAAGTAGGCGGTTAAAACGGGAGGTACACTCCTTAATTTCTCCATCTTCTCTCTTTGAGTTAAAAGAAATCCGGATGTCAATGTATAAAGGGAAGACATCATAAAAACAAACCAACTTAATAGTGGTATCTCGGATGACCTTTAGAAGCTTAGTATTTTTGGAATGCTAATTTCAAATATGTAGCTCGTGCGAGTTGTATGCTTGGAAATAGAGAAGTGAATAGCTTTTCTGAACTGAAAAGGCGGTTTCCTGCGACTTTAATTAATACAGTGAAGGGAGAAAAGTATCTTCTGGATTTTCTGACTACTTCCACTACTTAGAAGCACAAAAGCTCAATTGCACATGAACACATTTTTTTTTTACTAAAAGACCAGATTTTTTTTTTTTTTAATTTTATTTCAAAACCAGTTTTTTTATATATATTTTTAAAAGTCAAACCTCTTTTTGTTCAAAATCCCTTTTCGCTTTTCAGTTAGCCTTTAAAATTAGTGTAATTCCGACTTTTAAATACTACTGTGTTTTTGTTTGTTTGTAGGTGACGTTAGGCTTGTAGTCGATAGCGGTCGGGTATAAACCGTTCGAGAGTTTACTCGAGTACAGAAATCGAGTGGCATAATCCAAAATTCTGTAAATCACATTAAGTGCCACTTTTCCTAACTTCCAAGGAGCCGCCGAGTTGATTCTAAAATATTTTTCTCTTCTTTAACTTCGATTTTCGTTAGAGATTTAATGTAAATTTAAGTAAATATATGTTTATTTATAGCCTTTTAATGTATAGTTTTGCTTGTTGGCAGATAGATTGAAAACCAGTTTTGATTTGAGAGTTTTGAAGAAAGAGCTGAGAACTGGACTTTGAAAGAGAAACTAAGCTATTTTTATTTTTCAAATGATCGATTTCTTGTTTAAAAACTGACTTGTTCGTTTCTATTTCCTGTCCATTGCTAAGATAGATCAGATGTTGTTCACTTCAGTATGGAGACCCTTCTGCTAATGCTTTCCTGTTCCCATTATGTCGCTTACGACCACTGCCTCAATACTGTGCCTCCCATTCGCAGTCTCCAACCTAAATTACAACGTCGGTGGCGAACGAAAAAAAAAAAAAAAAAAAAAAATAATAAAAAAAAAAATGAAAAGAGTACGGTCGTATTTTCTTTAGTTTCAGGATGTAATCATTGATTACATTGCTTATGTCGAAACTTCGCCACTGATCCATTTGAAGTATGTTACACACCTGCGTACTAGTTGTTGACTCTGATGAAGCAGATCCTCGACCTGAAGTATCCCATGGATTCCCTCTACAACTGTCGTCCATTACATATGGATAAGATGCATCTGTTTGCCATAGCGTAGGTCGTGGAATATGCCAATCTTGCTCAGATTCACACACCTAGAATAAAATGAAATAATAGGTCAACCCTAGAGAATGTAAATACATGTACAAAGTAACCAAAAAAAGTTTTTGCCGTTTTAAGTCCCATTAATCATGTGCTCACTGAGAGGAAATGAAATGATGCACGTGCCTAACGGGAGTTAGTCTGACCATCGATCTTCAGTCTTACACACAGCAGTCATAGTTCGTCCAGTGTAAAAGAGAAATGGAGGTATCGAAGCAGCTTGTTTGCGTGTGTTTGTTGTATGACTGTAAAATGGGCCCGTCAGCTGCCGCATCCAGTCGCCGCATATGCCAGGCAGTTGGTGAGTATGCCGTGAACGAACGCACCGCCAGGCATTGGTTCCAGAAATTCCTTTGGGATGACGAGGTCCTGAAAGCAGCCATCGAGGAGAACAGTGGTCTAACGTGTGATGAACTTGCAGAAAGATTCCATGTTTCCGCTGAAACAGTCAGACTACACCTGCATGGGATAGGGAAGTCATACAGATTAAGGTCATGGGTACCCCACACATTGTCGGCAGCCAACAAGGAACAAGAGTGACAGCGTGTTTGTTCTTGGTCACTCGACCTGAAAACACCCATATTTGATCACTTGCTCACTGGTGACGAAAAGTGGGTTCTCTATGTCATTCCCAAGCGTAGGAGATATTGGTTGTCGCCACGTGACCCTATACCTCACACCTCAAGACTACCTCTGCACCCACGAAAGGTTATGCTGTCTGTATGGTGGACTTGTCGCCAAGTGGTGCATTACGAGCTCCTTCCACCTGTTCAGACCATCACTGCTGACCTGTACTCACAGCAGTTGCAAAGGGAGCATTGTGGCAGAAGGAGCCAGCATTGGTGAATCGCAAGGGTGTGCTGTTCCTCCACGAAAATGCTGTCACATGTGGCAAAGAGGACCCGGGAGACCCGTCAGCAACTTGGCTGGGAGACACTGTGCCATGCACCATATTCACCGGGCCTTGCGCCAACAGATTACCACCTTTTTTTCATTCCCTCGACAACGACCTCCGTGTGAGATCCTTCGCCAATGAGGGAGACCTGCGGAACGCACTCACGGACTTCTTTGCCTCGAAGACCGCAGACTTTTATCACCAGGGTATTGTGCAGCTGCAGGAACGTTGGCAAACGGTGTTGGATGCTGATGGAGCTTACTTCCAATAAAGGTACGCACTGTATTGCTCTTTGTTTATCACTGCTCTCGAACGGCAAAAAACTTTTTTGGTTACCTTGTAGAAAGGAAAGTTAATTTATGTAAATTGAATCAGTTTTACTTAAAGGAAAACATGTTTCGAGTACTTCCAGAAATATTATTATTCATTGTTTAGGTGTCACAGTACTAACCTCTTTCTCAGGTTTATTCTTTCAGTTTGTGCGTGTTGTTAAATTTGAAGTTAAAACTCTTGTAATGTTACACATGCGGTCGAAATTGAAGGAAAGTACGCACCATATTTTCGTGAGTTCTTAGTCTTTTGTAAGGTTAATAGACATCTATTTGTACAAGGGTGAATCAAAAAGTAAAGGCAAATTGTGAATTAGAAGGTAACCAGAATATTGCATCACGTTTTCATTGACTAATGTGATTGGTTGTTCGAAATCGAATAATGCAGCGCTCAGCCATTCGTCAAGTAATAACCACGGGAACAGAAACACCGACACTTCATTGCGGAATTGCACCATCGAAGAACAATGTATCGCAGTAATTTCAGCATTGGGTGGTGATTAAGTACGGAAGTGCATAATGGATCAACGAAATGTTTAAAGCGGGAAGAACAGATGTAACCGAGGAAGATCGATCAACATCGTGCGCACATCGACACGGCGGATGCTGTGATAAGAGGTGTTGATAACGGTGTCCGAATTGACTGCACATTTGAAGGAAGCTGTGAGCTCGCTGCGATTTTGTTATCTGAACCCGCCCTGACCACTGATGAGACACTATTGGTAGGTTCGGTTTCATTTCGTAGTCCAAAGATCCGTACTCTATTTGGATTCCCTCAGCCAGTGTGAGAGTGCATCCCACCATGGTTAAGTTTGTTTTCGAAAGTGCTAATGAGGAGCACGATAAATAAAATGTTTCGTGTGTGTATAATACGAAATAAAGTCGAAATGTGAAAAACCGGATTATAATGTAAAGTAAAATTGTGAGATAAACCGACAGCTTCTATACAAAACCTAGTGTTTTACCTATAGTTTTAGTCTGTCTTATTTGATGCAGTAGATGAGAAAAAAAAGGAAGAAATCTAATTTATGCCTGTATGATGTAAAGTAAAATAAAATTTGAAAAGAAACTTTAGGTTATACTAGGTGTATGCATAAGTAGTTTCCGGTTTACCTAAGAGATGGCGCCAGCGAAAAGTACGCAGCGTATTCATTTGACACATACGTCATTTTGTTCGTCTGACATTAAACTACAAACACACACAAGTTGAGTCCGCCAAACACTAGCGTCTTTGTTTTATCGTTCAGTGATCATGTCGAAGTTTGTGCCTGAAAAAGAACATTTGCGGCACGCATTGCTTTTCTTATTTAATCAAAAGAAAAAGGCTGTTAAAAGTCATCGTGTGCTGGTAGAAACATATGGTGAACACGCTCCATCGATTAGAACATGTGATACATGGTTTCGACAATTTAAAAGTGGTGATTTCAATGTGAAAGACAGTGCGCGCTCTGGTAGACAATACAAATGCGAAAACGAGCAATTGCAGGTGTTATTGGAGGATGACCCAACTCAAACTCAAAAGCAATTGGCAAAAGCATTAAATGTGTCACAAGAAACAATCAGCAAACGTTTACGAGCAATGGGGAAGATCAATAAACTGGGTAAATGGGTCCCACACGATTTGAATGAACGTCAAATGGAAAATCGCAAAGTCACTTGTGAAATGCTGCTTCAACGCCACGAAAGAAAATCCTTTTTGTATCGAATTGTGACGGGTGACGAAAAATGGATTTATTTTGAAAACCTGAAGTGTAAAAAATCGTGGCTTTCACCTGGCGAAGCCGGTCCTTCAACACCAAGGCCAAATCGCTTCGGCAAGAAGACCATGCTTTCTGTTTGGTGGGACCAGAGCGGTATTGTGTATTATGAACTCGGCGAAACCGTTAATGCACAACGCTATCGCCAACAAATGATAATTTAAATCACGCATTGATCGAAAGACGACCGGAATGGGCCCGAAGACATGGCAAAGTGATTGTGTTACACGACAATGCGCCGTCTCACACAGCAAAACCAGTGAAAGACACCTTGAAATTGCTTGGATGGGACATCCTTCCGCACCCGCCATACTCCCCAGACCTTGCGCCATCTGACTATCACCTCTTCGCATCAATGGGGCACGTGCTTGCAGAGCAGCACTTCAGCAATTTCGAAGACGTTGGAAAATGGCTCGACGAATAGTTTGCCGCAAAAGACAAGCAGTTTTTCTGGCATGGTATGCATCAATTACCTGAAAGATGGGCGAAATGTGTAGAAGCCGATGGCCAATATTTTGAATAAATTTTCCTTGAAAATTACGTGTTTTCTTT
>JAGDQP010046329.1:0-15335 GCA_022664845.1 Lepisma saccharinum
TAAAAGCTAAGTGGTGTTAAGTGCACATACCTATCGTAAAAGGCTACTAATGGAATATAGTGCCTCTTATCGCTAAAATCCATTAGCTTAAAATGTAATGATAGGAATGTTAATGGAATTTAGCCTTGCCTAGTTATGGAAACAATGCTACTCCCTAAGTCTTCACATTTGCACTCAGCTGCAAAACAAAGTTGAAGAATTACGGAAGTTAAAGGCTTCCAATTGCCTTTTCTATACCACAAAGATGAAAGTGAATCCAGAAAGAAAAAGGACAACGAAGACGGAAACAAAATTCGAGAAAAGCTAGTTCAGTGCATTCACTGCAGCACCCTCCTGAAATCATCAATATCGTAACTGGACAAGTTGCAGCTCCATCTGTACAAGTTCATGATGCTCAAGCAATAGGAGAGAAGCAAATGATTTAATTCCAAAGATCATGGCGTGAAAGTTTTCACAGACCCATCTCAAAGAAAATCATAACAATGGCCTCAATGAAGAGAAATACAACCATTGACGGGTTTCTTATTTAGGATACCAATGTCATATATTCACATGTGTTTGGTTTGTTGTGTTCCAGATCAGTAGATGTTCCGAGTGTCCTTAAGCATGAACTAGCACCACTTCCAACCTCATTATTCAATGATGATGGCTCTATGAGATCCACACATAAAGCAGCCTTAAAATCAAGCTTAGCAGGTGAACTCTCTAATCGTGTTTGAGCTCGTCCCAGTGCTTATGTAACAGACGGTTCTCCAATTCTCTGGGTGATACCCTGGCCATCAAATGCAACTGTTTTAGGTTTTCTGAAAAAGTACGTGGAATATATCAACATTCGCCTACAAACTGCTGACATCTATCTTGTATTTGATAGATACAATGGCAATAGCATTAAAAGTTCCCCCCGGCACAACGATGTGTTAAAGCCAGCAGAAAGTATCAACTGAGAATGAACATGTTCCTTCCACCACAAGAAGTTATTCTTACAGTTTCTGAAAACAAGACTCAAGTGATTCAACACATATGCAACTACTTGCATGAATGGAGAAAGTCTTTCCCTACTCTTCACAAGCTGATAGTCACTGGGCCTATCGAAGTAACTCCACATGGAACACTTCCACATCCAGATGTAAGTAATGGAAATGAGGAAGCAGACGTTATCCTTGTTCACCAAGCTTTGCTATTAGCTAGAACTTCTGCTTCTGATATCACGGTTATTTCCGATGACACAGATGTATTTCTTCTCCTCCTTCATCATTATGTTGAAATTGTTGAAGGTAGTAACGTCTTTATGGAATCTGCAATCAGCCAACGGACAGCGATTGTTATTTCAGCATCAAAGGAGAAGTCGTCAGATATCGTTAAACATTTGCTAGCAGCTCACGCATTAACAAGATGTGACACTGTTGAAAGTATTTATGAAATAGGAAAAAGGCACTTCTCGTTTTAAAGAAGGGATACACATTGTCAAATCTAGGCAATCCTGCAGCAGATCTGAACACAGTCGTGCACGAAGCTTCAGAATTTTTATTGCAGCATGCTATGTGCTTAAGCATCAAAAGAACATGTCTCAGGTACGGTATTCTGTGTGGGCCAAGAAAGTAGGAAGCTCAAGGATGACATCCTTACATTTAAGAACTTTTCAACCAACTCACGAATCTTTCGTTGAACACATCAAAAGAGACCACTTACAGTGTGCTATCTGGAAGAATGCAATGCAACAAAGGCCTCCAGATATGGATCTACTTCAATATAGTTGGCTTCGAGACGATATAAATAAGTCCTTGGTTCCAGTTATGCTTCCAGACACTTCAGCTGTAGCTCCAGATGATGTGTTACGAATGATTCGCTATTCATGTTCACAAGAACCGAAGTGCTTTACTGCTAAATGTGGTTGCTCTAGAAACAAGCTAGTCTGTACAATGTTCTGTGCATGTGGCGGTAGTGATGAATGTGACAATCCACTCACGAGAACAGTGGAAGAAAATTTCAGTGATTCTGATGAAGAAAATGATAGTGAACAAAAATAGTTCATTGTACACGAAAGGAGTGCGAAGAAAGATCTGATAGTGTATTTTAATATTGTGTTTTTTATTGTTCAAAAATAATATTTTTTTTTTTAAAAAAAAAGGCCAATTTTATACTTCTGGAAGGAATATGAAATGAAAGGAACTATCAAGTTAACGTTAATGGCTGTATATGAAATCTTAAACTAGGTTGGTGCATTTAACAGTGAGATTTAGATATTCCAATAAAGGCGCTTCTTACTACTCACCCAGTCACAGTACTGCAATTTATGCAGTATTGTTATAGTCTGAATGTACTATTCTTTTGCTTTCTTCTATATGTAGTATAAAAGTTTACCCATCTTTTTCTTTTACCCCTACATTCAAAATCTCATAGCAAATAAAGAAATAAGCGTAAACATTTAGTTTTGAACCTGGCAACACTGGTGGCAGTTACTGTATTTAAAAAAAATTGGGGTAATGTTAATGACATTGATATTCATCTACATACCGATTTTGGTTGTTCTAGGTTGAATGGTTCCGGAGATATTGAAGGAAATGACTAAAAGCAGTGACGTAGCGTGATCTATAGAGACCCCCAATTTCAGGAGCCCATATCTCAGTTTGCCCAACAATGACACAGTGGCACCCAGCAGATTCTTGCTTAGCACTCTCAAATCAGTAAGAAACAACAAAAAAACATTGGGCGTATCGCAATTCCAGGTTGAATCAATTTTAGCCGTTTGGCTACCGGACTAATAAGCGAAAATGTCGGATAATAGGGAGGTGTTAAGAGAAAACCTATTAAACGTTAAAATATGTTATAAATTTACACATTACAAACCTAATAATCATGTTTTACAATAAAACAGGAAAACTTAACTGAAAAATTAACAATTTTTTCATCAGTTATTTCATACTGATCATCTTTCACCATCCTATATGCACTGAATGCTAAACACATGAGTCATTGTGTAGACGAGCGAGCCACGCGGTAGAGTCGGGAGCAAAAAATACTACGTTCACAACTTGTAATTCTGGTTGCCGATCGATGCTTTTTTTGCGATGGTATGCCGGATAAATGAGACTTTACTGTAATGGAAATTTAAGATTCTTCACGGATTACCTACAAATGGTTATATAAAGGTTCTTCTCTAAAATTCAGAACTCTATTCGTTGGAGTTTCTAGGGATTGGAAGTTCGCGTCTTTTCATTACGCGAAAAATACATTATACACCTATGGAGACGGTGCTGCCATCTAATGTGAGAATTTGTAGCTTTATATTAATCTCAAACATTTTTTTATATCGAAAGCAGGATAATAAACTACCAAGCATGGATTTAGGTGACCTTTTACTGTCATAAAAACATGAATCAGGCTAAAACGTCCGTGCTTTTTCCCCCTCAAGGTGTAATTTTGATGACGTCACTACCCCAAAACCTGGAGGGTCGAAACAAAACACCCAAGTGAATCATATTATTAGTGAACCCTAGACAACAGAATAGCAATAACTTCTTCCGTACGCCAACTTGCATACAACCCTATGGTTGGCTCCCGGACTAGTTTATATTATTACATAGTTAGCACCCTCAAAACTCATTCACCACAATCGGAAGTGCAACAAAACAAAATTGAAGTTCAACAAGCTTCCTCTCATATCTGGTTATTCCAATGAGCTTGACTTAAGGCTGGGAACAGGCCAGTTATAATAGCCAGCAACAATGTTGTTCACACTAACCACTTATGTTGTTCCAACAAGTTCGATTCATGCTTGTTTATCGAGTTCAACACAATATCAAGTTTGACAAGCTCAGAACAAGTGACTGGCAATGTTACTACAGCGTGGCATTCTATCTGGGAGATGTAATATTTTAACGTTTCCCTTGGGAAAATTCCAGTAATCATCTTATTTTTACCAACTATACTTTCATCATCATATTCAGCCGTTTTCTATCCACTGCTGGATGAAGGCCTTCCCCTTTTCTTGCAACATATCTCGGTCTACTGCTATCCTCATCCATGTAGCTCCTGAAAAACGCTTGATTTCATCTACCAATCTTGCATTTGGACGTCGTCTCCGTCGTTTCTTTTCTCTGGAAATCCAATGTAGTACATTCGTCGTCCATCTTACATCTGTTCGTCTAGCTATGTGACCGGCCCATTCCTACTTCATCTTTTTCGCAGTCTACCTTTGTTTGTGCGTGAATACATTCATTTGTCTTCCTGCCCCTCCTAGCCATGTGTTTGTGCGCATTCATTGTCCAAGTTTGACAGATGTACATCATTACAGCTAAGACACATGATTATAAACTTTGAGACACATTGGTAGTTTGCTTTTGGAAATAAAGTGTAGTCTTCCAAACGAGCTTCACACATTTTGCACCTTCTATTTATTTCATATGTCAACTTAGCATTCGATGTTTTGAGCTGTCCTAGGTAAACATACTCATCAGCTATGCGTATTCTCTCTCCGTGGATCTTTACTTTCTTTCTTTCCAGCATGTTGATTGTACAGATGCTTATCAGAATAATGGAAACACCTGTAGTTGGCAACACGTCAGATGTATGGGTTTGCAGTGGTGTTGTGGCGACCGCAGCGCCGGACTGCTGGTGGTGGTGTGTTAGGTCGGTCTCCATACTACGTCAGGCGTCGTGGAACAGGAGTGTGCAGTGGCTCCAGCAGACGGAGGTAGTGTAAAATGGGAGACCTCTCAGAGTTTCAAAGAGGGCAAATTGTTGGTGCGCGGTTATGTGGAGTGAGTGTGACGGCAGTGGCTAGTGTGTTAGGTGTGTCGCCAGGGACAGTGTCGAAGGTGATGATGGCCTACACAACACACGGGAAAACCACATCGGGGAAGCGGAACAGTGGGCGGAAGAAAAGCATCAGTGACAGGGCACGCCGGGTATTAAAGCGCATTGTCACGCGGAACCGTCGTGCCACTGCGGCGCAAGTGACGGAGGAACTCAATCAGCACCTCCCCCAACCTGTTTCGACAATCACAGTCCGCCGCGAATTACATGACATGAACTTACGGGGTCGTGTTGCACGGGCCAAACCTCTCATCAGGGACCAGAACGCTTTAGCACGCCGCAAATGGTGCCGCGACCATGCAACTTGGACCGTTGACGACTGGAAACGTGTGGTATGGTCGGATGAGTCACCATTCACCCTATTCCAAACCACGGGCCGTGTTTATGTGTGGAGAACGCCCAAAGAAGCGTATGATCTGCAGTGTCTCCGCCCAACTGTGAAACATGGCGGCGGCACGGTGATGCTGTGGGCCGCAATATCATGGTTTTCATTGGGTCCTGTGGTCACACTTCGCGGACGCATCACTGCCAACGATTATGTCGCAATTTTAGGAGACCACTTGCATCCTATGGTCCGGATGTTGTTCCCGGACAATGACGCCATATTCCAGGATGATAATGCACCCATTCACACAGCTGGAGTTGTTGCAGCGTGGTTTGAGGAACATCGGGATGAAGTTCAACACCTCCCCTGGCCCGCCCAATCCCCAGATCTCAACATAATTGAACATCTGTGGTCCATCTTGGAAACACGACTCCGGCGACGATTTCCACCTCCATCCTCTCTCACAGAACTGGCCGATGCCCTGCACGAGGAATGGTGTAATATTCCACTTGCTACCATTCACGACCTCTATGCCTCCATCCCACGTCGCATCAAGGCTGTTCTGAAGACGAAAGGTGGCCCGACACCATATTAATCTGGTAAGTTGCACTTTCATTCAGGTGTTTCCATTATTCTGATAAGCATCTGTACGTTACTTTCGTTTTACTTAAATTCATTTTAAGTCCTATTTTTGAACTCTCATTACACTTTGTGCTATTTCTTTAAGTCATTTGAAGTCCTATTTTTGAACTCTTATATTCTAGTTTGCAGTTCTTCTGCTCTTGAAGCAAATAAGATTATATCATCAACGAATCGTAGCTGATGAAGGTATTCGCCATTGATTTTTACTCCAACTTTGGAAAACTCTCTCCGCAGAAAACAGTTTTGGAGAAATTTAATCTCCTTGCCTTTTCCCACCTCCTGTCCATTAATAGCCATTTGTTTTCAATACATGTATGAAAGAATAAGCGTTCTCTGTACTCTGTGTTCGATTAACTTGCTCTCTACGTTCCATCTTTCCATGTGAAGGTTTACCTAGACACTGTACGTACTAATTGTAGTTATAATTCAAAAATGAATTAAATTCTCTATCATGCACGATTGTATATTTATTATTCAAGTTCACGAAAGGATATTATTGCTTTCACAACAATAAATACTGTTTTGTTACAAGACATAATAGTTTCGTAAATTATTCACGTTAAACGTTCAAGATTTAATACGAAACACAACCTTGAAACTGATATAGACATTCGTACCTGAAACAAATTCTAAAACAGTACTCTTACTTTCTAAAATAATTTGCTTTTCAGATACCTCACATCAGCATTAATAACTAAAAATAATATCAAGTTTATATTTCCTTAAAATGATTCAATGAAATATACCTTATTTTATCACTATTTGGTATTTATATAAAAACTTCAAAATGTAACAGTAAAGGTCAGCAAATAACATTATATAATTCCCATGGATTGCTTTAAAAAATATAGTACGATATTATATATTTCTGGACGATTATAGGATACCAAGAGTAATATTTGTTATTATTATTATTATTATTATTATTATTATTATTATTTCGTCTTATTTAAGGTCACAAAACCTTTTCTTCCACTAAACCATAAATATACATAGCACACGTACAAATAATGTAATAATAACACATAGCAGAAGCAATAAACCTAGTATATCATAATTACAACACAAAAATACACACAGACACACCACACACCCATATATATCACAGTTCTCTACTTTCTAATATCATTGTAATAAAATAGTAATAGGAGGGGGAAAAGACGTAGTTCTAATGATGTACGTAAAATCCTGAAAGAAACCTTGTTCAATTCATTGCCTGGTGGGGCATCTAATCATTAAACAGTTTCTCAAAACTTATTCAATTGTTATAGGAATAATAATAGAAAGGGAGAGAAAAAAAACATAGTTCAAATGCTGTATATAAAAACATGAAGCAAACTTTGCTCGATTCATTGCCTGGTGAGACATCTAATTATTAAACAGTGTCTCAACACTTTTCCGGTACATTGCCAGTGAATCCATGTTCCTGATCGAGTGAGGAAGATTGTTCCAAAGATTACAAGAGGAGACTGTGAAAGATTTAGCAAAAAAGTTTGATTTATGCCGCGGAATTGAAAGAATCTTGTGTTTTGCTAAAGTAAGGCGAGAGATGATCAAAGTATCTTAGGTCAGAAATAAAACGAAGGCAAGCATTTTGGACATGTTGCAGTAGTCTGGCTAGCTCATTCGTAAGGTCAAAGTAAACTACATCCCCATAGTCCAGGTGTGATAGTACCAACATCCTAGATAGAGATATTCGAACCGGCAATGTTCATAATATTTTTATGCGACGTAATGAATACGAAGATGCAAAAGCTTTGCTACTTATGTGGTTAACATGATCTATCCAGGATAAGTTATGATCAAGTATTAAACCCAGATATTTGACTGTGCGCTGGAACAATATTGGGGTGTTATCTATAATTAAGGGAGGTAACGTTTCACAGTCAATATTGCCACGAATATGCTTAGAAACTAAGAGCGTAGCTTGGGATTTTCTTGGGTTGATGCTCATACCATGTCTTAGTGACCATCTACCTAAACTACAGTATCTAAATCATAGTTCACTTTATTTATTGCTTGATGCAACTACGATGGCGAAGTTGAGATATAAATTTGAAGGTCATCGGCATAGAGATGATAACGGTAGTACGTTAAGGCATCAGATATGTCATTGATGTAGAGAGCAAACAAAAGTGGACCTAAAACACTGCCTTGAGGGACACCGCATGAGATTGAGGTTACAGAGGAGGATTTATTACGAGACATAACAAATTGTTCACGATTAACCAGGTAGGAGCGAATCCACGATACGGCTGATTCAGAAAAGTTTAAGAAAGCTTTCAGTTTAGTATATCGTAGTCGACAGATTGAAAAGCTTTGCTATAATCCAACAGTACTAGGGACTGGAGTGGTGTACTTCTTAGCGGAGAGACGTGTGTTTGTGTCGCTGCTGTGTGAACCGTTGTTTAGGTGGTAGAAACGGACTGGACATGAATAGCAAGTAAGTGAACTTTTTCCATATATGTGTCAGATAAACTCGAGCAAGTACCAACTTCCCCCGATTTTTTCGAGGGGAGTTATTAAGTGGTTAAGTTGCACACGTAAATCTTATAGAAGCACAAGAAAAGCCACGTTCAATGTAACATACTACGTATGAATTATATGAAATCCTGAGTCAGCATTTCGAAACGAAACCGGAAGAACGAAAAAACAATAAAAAATATAAAAATATTAAAAAACGGACTATAACTTAGCGGTAGGCAACCAACCACGCATTTGAGTTTGGTTGGTTGCATAACGACCTGGCAAACTCGGAAAATATTCTATAGTGTAATGAGTGACTTGGTAACCCAAGCGGCGTAAACTGAATAGAACAGCATCTTAAACAAATGTTATCGTCTTAAAGGAGGCTTCGGGCGCTGCGGCCTCCTGGGTCTCGCTCCCTGAACTGCGTCTCCGAGGATGCTGTTGCTGACACTCACAATAATAAGTATTAGGGAAGGACCCAGTGCGTGTACGGTTACGAATTCGTGAACTCAGATATGACAGAAAGATTAAAAAGAAGGCTGTCGACGGGAGCCATAATGGAATACACGGACATAAATAAATCCGGAATGAAGATGCTCAAAACCGAGTGGAGAAACTTTCGTAATTCGGACGGGAATGAAATATCAGCAACTAATCCATATAAGCTGAAGTGGTCAGAAAAGATTGAAAAGAAATAAATAAATGCAAATAAGTCAAGATCATCCAAAGAACTAGAGGACAAGATAGTAGCAGAAGTAAATGCCGAATGGGAAGAAGCAAATAAGGCATCAGAAACTTCGATGGACCTAAGAAGAGTAAGGAAATTGAACTTGTCCCGTGGGGAGGCGATGGACGTCCAAGAGATTGGAACACCGACTATGACAGAAGACCCTGAAACAAGCAAGAAGAGAGTAAGAACACCGGAGGAAGAAGCTAACAAAAGACACAAGGATCAGGAACAAACAACAGAGTTAAGGATACGCGTTGCTTACCTGGAAGGAAAGATAGAAGAACTTCAGAGAAACAACAAACTCAGCATAGAAAACGACAGATTAAGAGGAGAGGAACTCTAATTGGTCAGGTGGCAAACTAAAGTGGAAAGAGAGAATGAGATCGTAAATCTAGAAAGGAAATTGAAGGAAGAGAAACAACATGCTATCGACGGAGCAATTAGGATTAAGGAATTAGAAATAATCAGTCTACAAAATGAACATAGAAGATTGGATGTAGAAGAAAAATTAAACAATTGGAGGAAGAAATAAAAAAAATGTAGAGAGAATGGAAGCCTCAAGAATGAAACAATAAAAATAACAGCAGCGGTCGTACCAACGTTCGAAGACATGCTGAAGAAGAGAGAAGAACTGCCGGAGAAAACAAAAATAATACAAGCCAACAAAAGAAAATCAAAGCCTACCATATTGATAAAACCGAAGGATGGTGAATTGATAAAAGACATAAGAATGAGGCTAACCACGACTATTGGAAGAAATGATAAAATAAATTTTCAAATGGTGCAAACCAGAACTGCACTAGTATTGCAGATGGCGACCCCACAAGATGAGGAGAAGCTAATGAACCATCCGGGAATCAGCAGAAGATTCGAATCAATAAGCAGAGTGGAAAAGAAGAATCCGCTGATGATCGTCTACGGAATCCCAGTGGAACTACAAGAGAAAGAGGTATTAGAAGAACTTATAGAGAGGAACTTATCAGAAATAATGGAAGAACAGAAGCAATTGATAAAAACAAGATTCAAGACGGGACAGGTACCACTTGGTAATCGAGGTCCCTCGATCGCTCAGGGAAATCCTACTCCGCAGACCAAAAGTATACATTGGATATGAAGCTACAAATGTAAAGGACTACTTAGTAGTCACGGATTGTATGAAGTGTAAAGATTACGGGAATATTGCCCGGAACTGCAAAGATGATGAACGATGTGGCCATTGCGGCGAAAAGGGCCATAAAATATTAGAATATCCGGACAAAAACAAAAATAAAAATAAAGTATGTATACCATGTCATAAAAAAGGGAAGAAGTGCGGGGTAAAAGCACAACAGGAGTGTCCTCAATATAAGATGCAACTCTAACCCACAATAGAAAAGTTCGCTTATGGCCCCTAACGAAACACCAGCGGAAGGAGAGGAGAAAAACACAAAAGAAGAAACCCCCGTGCAAACAGAAAAGGAGTACAGAAAGATTGTCAGAATTCAACAATAAGAAAATATATATTTTTAACAACTGGATTATAAATAGTGACGCTATTGATACGGATGAATACTTAAAAGAAAAATTAGGACACATTGACCTAGATGATAGAAACCAATTAGTTTTCCACTTTGTAAACCCGGAACTAGCAACTTTTCCGAGAGGCTTCGCCCAGGTGGTTGCTCTGTCACATGACGGCTTTGACCTGGGTGAGTACGAGAGGGAGGAGATCGAAGTTAGAGACAAACAATTTTTGGAAATCTTTTTTAGTGAAAACAGATATGGCTGCAGGATACTGCATATTAAATCTTCGAAGACTTTCTCGCAGAACTGGATATTCTTATGGATCTGCTGTCAAAAATGCAAGGATCAAAAAGAAAGAAGGTAATAATCCCAGCTATAGGAATGGGCCTTTGGAAAGCTACCCCAAAGGAAGTCTTAAAGATTATGAAGAGGTGGGAAAACAAAATCCAAAACATCGGATTCGAGATGGTAACAAATGACCAATTACTCTTTGACACAATAAAAGGGAATTTGGAAAACATCAGAAATCTAGAAAAAAATCAAATAAACAACGAAAATATAGCGGAAAACAGAAAAGAGGGTACAACAGAGGGAAAAGAGGAACAGGCAGCGGATTCGAGCGACGATTCGGGAGAAAGCGGGGAGGACAAGCAGACTATACCCGAACAGGAAAGGACGTACAGGAAGAAGAAGAAGAGCTGGAAATCCTGGATCCCGAGGTTGTACAAAAGAAGAGGTAAAGCAAACGAGTATAGGAGCGATCATGCAGTCGTAGAAAGACCGAAAAAGGAAAAAATAGACGGAACAGACACTACTGAGTATATTAATGATCCTGGGGGGAGCTGACGAACAAAGAAACGAAGAAAATTGCATCTGACCCCAGAACTCTGTACAGCGCCCTTCAACTGGACTATAACATGTCGAGACTTGAGGAGACCAACACTCTGACGGCTGCACTGAGAGTCATCATAAGGAACATACACCCACAAGGTAAAAGCATCGCCTTCCCGATAATTGAAGAGGTAGACAGAATCAATCTAAAATCAGATGGAATTACGTCAGACCCAGGTGACCTGCTCAAGCTGGTAGTAAGGTTTTTAAAAGAAGAAACGAGACCTTCCTACTGAATAGCGTCTATCGGCAGTTTGTCATGACATATGGTCGGATAGCCTTCAATCCAGCAGAAAATTTTCCTTCATATTACGGAAAATGTTCCTGCAATATGGTTGTCTACACACGACAACCATAAATTATGATTAATATCATCCAGCTAAACGCGGATAGATCAAAATTAGCATGCGCCGAGCTGAGACAACTATGTGAAGATGAGAACGTGTACGTGGCATGCCTACAGGAACTATACACCAGGAAGGGAAAACTGCAGGGATTTCTGGTCGATGTCGTGGCGGTGCTGCCAAGGGAGAAAAATCTTATGGTTGCAACGCTGATATTCAATAAGAATATAGAAAACCATAAGCATACCCAATACTCGGGCAGGTGGGTCCAGTGTCTAAGGATAACCAACAAAAAGAGAAAGCTGGTAGTGGTCAATTTTTACTGTCAGTTCTCTCTTCCGACCGAGATGTTTGTAATGAGATTGGAGAATATTTTGAATGATTTTAATAAGGATATACTTATTGTGGGGGATCTGAATGGAAAGTCCCCGCTGTGGCACTGCCCCGGATCTGACAGTAATGGGGAAATGTTCGAAGAGACGATCCAACAGTTTAAACATCCACAATAGAGGACAACCTCCGAGATTTAGGGGCAGGGACTGGGCGGAGTCTAATATCGATGTAACCATGTCCAGGGGAAACTTCTATAATGACTTAACGGATTGGAGAGTCGTGGAAGATGCAACAACGAGTGTCCATCACACCATCGGATTTAACGTAAAACAAGATGATCATGAAGAGGATCAAGAAGACAAAACAGTATTTAAATATAATGTAAAAAATAAACTGGATAAAATTTAATAACAAACTAAACTTACCACATATCGACAGAAACTGTAATATTGAAAACTTAACGGGGGAACTAGAGCTGGCCACAAAAAACCATCGAAGAAGCCATCAAAAATAAAAAAGGTGAAACTAAAAAGAAAAAAAAATATTGGACAGCGGCATTAGATAAGCTAAAAGGAAAAACGAAAGCAGCTAGAAGAAGATACAAAGCAGCTGGAGACCACGAGCTGAGGAAAACGGAGGAGTTGAGGTAAACGAGACCACGAGTTGAGGAGACCACGAGCGCAGGGATTATCTTAACCGTGTTGTCATTGGATAGCTATAAGACACAATCACATTGAAATGGAGCATTATGATTGACTGGTAATTTGCTATAAAGCAACTCCATCGACAGGCATTGAAACCAGTCTCGAGCACGATGGCAGTTTGCGCCTGTTCAGACTCACACGTGAGTGCGAATTGTATATTGCAGTATTTATCAATGGACCCCTCCTTTTCTGCAGCCTACATTTACTGCTATGCCGGCATTCCTCTTGAAGCTGATGGTCATGCTTGTAGCAACCTTTCATCGGATGATTTAAAAGATGAAGTTTTGGAGACGTTGACGTTTCTCAGTACATATGAGACTCTATATACAATCCGTGTAGAAATGTATCCAGATCAAGACATAACACTAGAAAGCTTTATACGTACCTATATAGGAATGATTGATACTGACGATGATTTACAGGCAATCTACGATGTGATGTGGACAAAGGACGTTTAACATGGAGCTTCGCTATCGACTTTGGAGCAGGATTAGAAATTGAAACGCGATGTTTGTAATTACAAAACGGTCTTTATTGTGCAAATAACAAAATACAGTGCTTGGGTTAAATATTACAAGGTGCCATACATTCTGTGACAAACAGTTACAAGACATGATATAAACACAGTTACAATATTATTACACATAAGTGACGAAATGTACATGACGACAAAACAGCCAACATATCACAATCAGGTTATATGGTTCGACATTTCATATAACAAATTAGTGCAATACCCTGTGACATAACACACAGGATACCATGTTCACGATTTCATATAAAGTAAATAGTGTAGTACCGTTTCCAATACAACGTTTCGTGATAGAGTGGAACATGGGATGCATCAACATTCAGAGTTTATCATCTTGTAAACACAGTGGTACACAATACGGTGCCACACTATAAGGATACAGGTTTTTGTGTCATTTCATATAAACACTGCTACAAAAAGAATGTTGTCTACCCATCTGAGGGTCAAAATGTGTTGCTTCATATAACCAACGTACGTCTCATTACGGTGCTCGCCCATAAGGAGATAGTGGTGGTGTATATAAACATTGCTACAACTGAAGTGTCCAGCTAGTAAAGAACATTTGTTGTCATTGGACATACACTAGTGTGAACATTAGACAAGTATCCATCTGGTTTGTGAAGCATTGGTAACAATCGAAACTGTACAAATGTATCTAGCTAAGTATTGGCATGTTCAGATATTGTGATGGACATGTTCGGGGAACCGGTGTTCCAACGCTCCTAAAGAATTGTTCAATGCCAAGTGTAGATAATAAATCCGTATTCTAAAAAAATAAGAATCATGTGTTTTCTTTGGCGTTTCTTTCGTCACCCTCGATATCCATAGGGAAGTCATATAGTGGTTCCTATCAATAGGATTTAGTTTGCGACGTTTGTGTTGTTGTACAATAACATGGCATTTCACCTGAGATTTACTTACGACACGAAAGTCTGCTTTTCGAAGGATGCGATTAGGTGTAAAAATTTGTTTATCTTTATACGTTCCCGTTCCCACCTTATACATATCCTTAAACGTGATTTTCTGTCGTGATCGTTGATTCAAGGTAATAATATGTATTTTGATCACATGGTTCAGCTGCCCCGTAGATACTTCCCTTCGCTCGTAAGAATAATGCTTAGGCCCCCTGCCGTAAGATACGCATTTCCCACTTCGGAACCTTCATCTTTCCGAAGGCAGTTCATCTTTCAGCTGACCAACATAATCGCCTAGAGGTAGCAATGGTGGATCATCACGGAGTGTCACAGATAATGCTATCCGTATCGCAGTAGACGTGCTATACCGATAGTACTCATTGCCTCATACAGTCGTAGGTGCGGCCATGAGGAAATAAAAGCTGCAAGTATAACATTTCTGAATGCATAAGGTGTGTTCTGGGATTCTTAATCCCTATAGGTAACAAGGAGTCCCTCGTCCCACTATTCTACTAGTAGGTAACAGGCTACCATTATTTAATTATTAATACTGAGTTGGCAACACGGTTTATTCACTGCGTCATGCATTATAATCCTGAGTTGGCAACATAATTAATAAAATAATGGTGGAGTGTTATCTACTAGTAGAATAGTGGGATGAGGGACAAGTGTTAGAGAAACCACTGTCACTCGGACACCTGCTCCTTTGTTCAAGGCTACGGTAGAACAACGTAACCCAAGGGAATAAGTGCTTTCCTTTTGAATGCAGATCGTTGTTAGGGACAGGTGTCATTGTGGACAAACGGATCTTAGATACTGTTTCGTTATTAGTTGTTGTTTGTTGGGTGGCGAAAAAATATTGCAAAGTATTAAAGTATGAAACTCGTTGCATGTTGCGTGTAACCTGTTAGGGTATTGTAAAAACAACGTTTGTAGTTTGTCTGAGCACAATTGGTTGACAGTGTTTTATGAACGTAACCTTTCCTAAAAAAAGTTATTCGTATGTGACAAAACCGTGTGGCGCTGCCCCTTATGGTCACACTAACTAACTAACTAACTAACTCTATGGCTTATGGAACTCGCAAATTCATCGCCGCAGTAACAAACGTTCGCCATTGGATTCTATCCTGGGC
>JAGDQP010046331.1:0-15335 GCA_022664845.1 Lepisma saccharinum
TTCACTTATTTCGGTCAATACTGGTTTTGAGAAATGTCGTCGTACGTCATATTCGTAGATGTCGAGGTATCGTTGATTATTTAACATCCAATGCGAAAGTCAAATGTCTAATACATTTGGTCTCCATAGTGAGATTGCCTGCAGTCTCGTCTGGTACGGCGTTTCACTTCTTCCCAACTTCCTATTTTATATTGATCAGACATGTGTAACAGTAACTGTACTCATTAATTAGTTCTAATCTCATTCCAATGCCCTAAATAAACCTTTTTCTAATAGCAAATTTCACAACAATGTCCTTTGTCACACCTTTTGGCAATACGACCATTATTCGCCTTGAGCCACAGATGCTTAAAGACTAAATACAAATTGAAAAAGCAGAAGAGACAATTAATCGCTTACACGAAGTTGGTGCTCATAAATGTTCCGCCGCTATCATATTCAATATTCTTCGCCCAACCAAAGTGGAGTCCTTATCACAATAACCACTCAAATATACAGGGGGCTCGACTTTTTCATTCTACAACTTACGAGTCATCAAATAGACATTTCTGTGCTCCCAACGGTATAGAAAATCCACATGACACCGTCCCTATTACCCACTGTTTCATGGAAATGTCGTATGTTCCGAGTCCGTCTCCTATTGAACACTATGTGTATATTTTGTTCACACCTTTCGTTTTCTAAACGAGTATGTTCGTTAAATAAATGTGACTATCATATATTGGGACGGAGAAAGTAGTATTTTTTATGTCAAATGCAACAGAAAATTAAATTTGTATTATAATAAAAATCGCAACGAATTCGAAGGTGTAACAAAAAGTACTAATATACTTAACACCAGAGAAAGAGAAATAGATTGTACACAACTACCGTTCGTTCGTTTGTGGACTACCATAAACATAAAGAAGACATTCCATGGAATCCTATAGTAACTGCTTACCAACTAAATATATATTTAATAGCAAAATGGGTATCAAAACAACTAAACAACATGATACCTACTTTTGATTTCAATGTAAAGAACAATCACGAGCTTAAAGAATTACTGAAAGAAAGAAATAATATTGACAACATTAAATTGGCAAGTCTAGATATAGTCAACTTGTTCCCATCAGTTCCAGTCGATATAGCCATGCAGGAAATGAAAATACTTCTTATAAAAAAAATAATGGAACCTTTCTTTGAGAAGATTTTTTGAGCTGTCTTCACATGTGTCTACAGAGGGAATATTTTCAATTTGAAGAAGACATATACAGATCAAAGGTGGCATAGCAATGGGATATCCTCTCTCACCCTCCCTAGCTAAGTTAGTACTAGAATATTTAGAAAAGCAAATAATATCAGACAAGAGAGTAAAAATGATCAGAACTTTCAGGTATGTGGACGACTTGTTAATTATGTATGAACATGAAAAGGATTTGAAGTACTGGTGCATCTACGGAATTCTATATATCAAAATGTAAGAATAGCCATTGAAAAACAAACTTAAAATGCATTAGTTTCCTTCATGTACGGATTTCAAAAAGTAAACTCCGATTTGTTACAGAAGTACATAGAAAAACAACGGCGTATACAATATACACGCATTCAAAATCCAATCATTCTCAGCAACAAAAGTTAAGTGTGTGGTATAATTTCATACGAAGAGGAATGAACCTTTGTAATACAAAGGAGGACAAGATAAAGAAATAGAAAAAATAAAACAATTGGCTGTACAGAACGGTCATAATAAAAATAATCAGGAAGGAGCTCAAAAAGCTGAAAAGAGAATAAAACCAAGATCAGAATAAGAAGAAAAAGGAAAATAAGTGGATATCACTTCCGAATATACCAAAAATTACGAATACATTCAGAAGTATACTCAAGGAATACAAAATTCACTGTCTGGGTTCAAAAAGTATTTTACAGAACCATTGCTTAATTCAGGCAATTAAAAACTCAAATGTAATTGCATGAAAACGTATATAGGACAAACAAGAAGATACACAAAGAAAATATATTTAGAACACTTAAGTTATAATAAAAATAAAGAATTGAAATCAGGAATTGCTACATACAATTATTGATGCAAATTATCATATACACAACAGCAGCATTAGATTTCTTAGAGAAGCAAAGAACCAAGCAAAGATTGATTAGAGGAGAATATCACACATTCTACATTCCGAATAATATTAATGAGAATAAATGTGAAAATTTAAACCAAGAATTGAAGAAAGTCATAAATATGAATAGAATTAGAGAAGAATGGGAAAATAACGTTCTCAACAAATAAATAAATTTGGTAATCAACAATAAGAAATCAAATATTTAAAAATAACAATAAGAAAAATGTTCTGTTAACTGTACACTTGATAATGGGTAATCGTAGTCGAAACTTTGTGTTGTGCGTCTAACATGTGTGTTTAATATGCGAGTTTAATAATATATTTTGTTTCAAATATCGGGCGGTGAGGTTTTGATTTCTGTTAAAGATATGTGTACGGCACACAATGCTAGAAGTTATTTAAACACTTCCTATATTAGGAAAGTTTACAATAATGCACTTAACGTGAAATTCGCCACTATAACTTTCATTGTGATGAAGTTGACGATGCGGTAGAAAAACATATGAAACAATTGCATTCGTCTGACAAATTTTGGTCAATCACCATCTTTGGATAACATTTTGAGTGTCATTTGCTTATATTATTCATTTGCATAGATATTACGTCACTGGGATAATACCACTTTTACTTTGTGCTTCTTTAGCTCAAAAACTACACCCTATGAATAAATAACATTAAAATTCATTTCACGGTGTATTTAAAAAAAATGTTTATCCTTCTATTCACGCGTTAAGTGAAGGAGAAATTCTAGTGACAGCACGAAGTTGTGGAAGATAAAAACTTATGATTGAATTTCTTAGAAACACCTCTCCAAATCGAAATAAATAAATTACAGTTACTGTCTTCATTGTATCAAAACTTAACTCGTTATAATCACTACTTTATGATTCAGTTTTACGAATTGGACTTTCGAAAGTTTTATACATTGAAAAGTTCCAGTAAAAACATAAAGACGACAATTACTATCTTCTTGATAAACATCTTCAATTGCTGAAAACAAAAAAGATAAAACTAACACCAACCTGTAACAGTAGCCGCTTTCGAACCCTCTTCATTAACTTCTATCACTGCCTTCTGAGAAACGTCGAATGCCATTAAGTTTGATTTAACGGAAATTGCTGTTAAATTTCCGCAGGTAGTAAACTGTTTTCGCACGCCAAGCTGAAAGAATATAAATTTTATTAATTACATAGTTAAGTAATATACATTTTGCTTAAAATACAATTGTTGGAGCAATCCTATTTGAATTGTAATATTTCTTTGTTATCAAAATGGAAATGAAGATTAAAATATATTAGTTTCTATTAGATCGAGCAATATTCCTCCAATGCATTCAGATTTAGTGCGCACTGCCAAATCGACATGAAATACTTTCAAACAGAGTCCTACCTGCACTCATTAATTAAAGTAACAATATATCACTTGATTCCGTCAAGCATCATCTGACGACGGAAAGTAACATACATTAAAAGTGTCATCAGGTAAGATAAAAAAAGATTGAGAGAAGGAAAATGCCATTCCTTTAACTTTGCTGTTACTCCTACTTGTGGCAGCTTTCAACTAAAACTTCTACTTTCACTTTCCATTCACCTGATGAAGTTTGACTAAATTAACTGAAATACTGTTACTACGGTTTTCGAAAACATGTCCAGAAAGGAGTTATTTCTTAATATTTTTTTTTTAAATCAAGTTTGAATCTAACATCTCCTTTTAGTTTAATACTGTTAGACACTAGTCAATTGCATAGGTGCTGTGGTTCTAGCATTCGCTTGATTCCTATTTGACATTGTTTGGAGTAGCATCTTCAATGTATTGAAAAACTCAAAAGATATTTGGTCAAAAAAAGAAGAATCAAGATCAGAGTTTACAAGTAAAAGAGAAAGCGAAACAACATCAAAGTGAATGAAGATAGATTACCTTTGTCCATACATTAAATTACTGAAAAATACTAGGAAATTTTAGTTCTTTTGTTTACTAACACTTTTACTTGATCTAGACTTCAAGTACAAAACTTAATTTATTTACCGTAGTAATCAGTACTGTACTGATTACTATACAATTTTAATATATCAGAAACTAAAACAGACTGAAACCTGAAAGAAAATATCCTTTGTTTATCTTTAAATAAAGTTATCAAATTATTATGATTGCTCAAAAGTCTAAAGTAAATTACCTTGTTTTGAAATCAAGCATTTAGTTGTAGAATTTCGAAAAGTTTGTCCATATGTTGTCCATGAAGATATTAGTTCCAAGATTGAAACTTTTATTGTGTATTAACATACCATTAGAAAGTGTATGCACAAAACATCTCTCAGAAAATTATCGTTTTTTCTCAACAAGAGTAATCTTAGCCGTCTATTAAAAATGTTCAGTATATGTACTTTAAAAAGTGAGATAGATGTTCTTATGTACACATTTTTAACTTCTTGGTGCTATGTAAATACGTAAAAATGGAGGTTAAAATTAAGGTGCTTTTTGGTAGTGGTGGGGTTTCAGATGATTGTTCTGAGATTTCAACGTACTGGCAATTTTCAATAATGGCCACATTTACTCCATTACTTTGACTAAATTCGTTAAGCTTAAAAGTCGACCATTTCTACACAAAATATTTTGGGTTTTCTTTCTCCGAAATTTCACAATTCTTGGAAGTGGTGCATCTGATATTTTAGTCTATATACTGGACATTTTCAATAAGAGACTGTTCACGCACTAGTTGAGTCACACCGATAATTTTGTAAGGAATAACTTTAAGGTACAGATTTTCTGGTAATTTTGTTAATTCAAAATAAAATTTTGTAGTCCTTGTGTTCAGGAGTTCATATAAAAATGTTGGTTAAATATTGAATCCGTTTAAATTTCAGGCTCGGTTTCTGCACGAACTAATTTACTTAGAGCAATCGTAATAATTTCGTAATAAATTAACTTTAAAACTAAACAAAATTATTAAAGTTATGATGCGCTGAAGACAAATGCTGTAATTGGTTAGCACATTTGAAGCATTTGGAGAATACTTATTAACGCCGGTTAGCACCAATTAAACAAAACTGCTTTCTTTACAGGTTTGTAAATGTTTTAATTTTTTATGTATTAAATTTTCCATGAACGATAAAAGAAAAGGAAATAAAGCACCACATGCCATATTGAAATATAAAGAAACTTAGAAAATATAAATTTTAGTAGTTTTAATTCATTTAGTTATGATTTAAAATGGGTGATTTTACGTGGAACGTGGACTGATGTACAAAATCATCATATCAACAACATTCCTCGTTTCTGTTCTATAAATAAAAATTTTGAAACGCATTTCGTCTGTCACACTAGAAGAGCGCTCTAGAAGAGTAGCTTGCTCAGAATAGAGATCCTATACTTTAATCGCTTTACCATCAGTATCCCCAAGTATAGCATTCACTGATACCATGATGTCCTTCACTTGCTCCGCATGTTTCCCAGAATTTGTTCTACTAAAAGGCAGTTATATCACATAATTAAAAATGACTGAGATAACACATACGTAATCCTCGACATGAAAATTATGAAAAGCTACTAAATCAGATCAAATGACTTTTATATAGGATATTAACAACAAAGAAGGGAAGGGATAGGTCCTAGTCTTATTCAAAGTACCATTCCATCATTTGCCTTGCATGAATGGGGGAAACCAGGCAACAAACTCACGTAGGGAATTTGACTGCCGGGCGCAAACCAACGATCTTCCGAATCCAAAGCCAATGGTCGACCAGCTGAGCTGCCGCTTAACAAGTTAAATCCATTTAGTAATCAGCTTCGTAATTCTAAAAGGATGTCGTGGATTCTATCCACGCAATGTTCAACCATTCCCAATCAACAGCGATAAACAAATTAAAATTCTGCTCACTTATAGCTTCAGAGTACATATGCTGATATATTCTGTTCTTATATAAGTAGGGTAGGATGTGGCAGACATTTAAATCGCAACCATGTTATGGCCAAAATAATATATTCTACACTTCCCACGAGCAAACTACCCGATACACTAATTTCGACTCCTATTTTCATCTCACTACTAAATCATCGTCCCCTAACCGAATATATGTAATCTTTAGGAAATTTCATTTACAATCCCTTTAGGAAAAATATTATGTGCTTAAACCTTCAGAAAGCATTTCATTTGCTTTTGTTTAGCCTACTTTATTTGGTTTGTTTCTAAAACTCCTTCTCTAGAAAATCCAACAAACTCGTCCATCACTTGTCCCTCACTAACCAGTTTCGTTCTTTACGTTTCCATTAATTTTCCCTAATTCTTTACTCGTTTTGTAAATAACTATACCCAAAAAGTAATCAACGTGATTCTGTTAAGTCATCCATTACGAGCTAAGAGAATAGTTGAATCATACATAGAGATATGTATGTAAAAATCTTCATTCTGAAGCGAAAGATACTTACATAGTAAGGGAGCACCAATATTTGGCATTTCATCTTGGGGATGTTTACATACTAAAATCTATCTTCATGGTGCATCATTTGCAGTTTAACTGGATCGCTTTTGTATACCTTGGGATAAAAGTTCTATTCAGTTGTGAATTCAGCACTGAATGGAGAATCCCATTTACCTTTGAAAAAGGCAGCATTCGCCAACAGAAGTGCGGTAAATGAACTGGGAGAATCTAAGAAAATATAAAAAAGTGTTAGTAAATTTCTTAGAAGCTTGCTTATCAGAAAGACTACTTGAAATAAAACTAAAATTAAAACTCGCGCAGATTAAAATTACAATTCCACAGTTCCTTTCTACTAATTTATGTAGAACAGAACAAGGTTGAAATAAAAGGCTGCACATCCACTTCAAAAAACAATTTCACATTTCATTAAACATGTTTTACGGATCAACACATCAAACATTATGTAACAAATTATATGCAGACGTCCAGTTGTTTAAGGAAGTGAGAAACAGTGATGATTGTACATAACTTAAGCAACATTTACTTTTTTATTTTGTTGGGCAATTTAAACTGAATGCCCAAGCGTCGTAGTTCAATTGGAGAAGAGTTGATTTTTAATTCAAAAGGTCGTGTACTGTATTTGAGAATTATTGGTCAGTCATCAGACATTTTCCCAAAGATTTTCTCAGTCACACCACGCTAGTGCCGAGACGGTGCTTTCAAGCTATACGCTAACTACCAGGTAACTTCCTCTCAAATTCTTTTCCTCTGCCACTCCTCTACATAGACTTTCTCCATGATTGCAGTGCCCTTTTCAGTAGGTCAAACCTGCCAAATTGTACACAGGGCAAGCATCTGGTGATTTCACCGTTATATCGTGAAATGGAATAGCCTGAATGCCGGGGTCTTTGGCCATGTGTTGCAAATATTTACGACTTTAATGGCACGTAATTCAACGAAGCTTTACCCATATGCACAGAAACTTGTTTGATGGAAAGAAGTGGGTCGTTTGAATAAATTGGGGTCCGAATATGTTGTTGAAAGTAGGAAGAGCTGATTTTGCAGATTTCGGTACCTGAGGAATAGTTAATATACGTTCATAGCAGTATCCCGCAACAACCATGAATCCATTAACGAAAGTTGCTTTGCAATGACGGATGAACCCTGGACGGGATTTTGCATTGCGTGAAGTGTAAGTGATGGCTCAAATTTTGCCACAGGATGATAAATACACCAACGCATCATCTAATGTGGGAACCAGATTCCACTTTTACCGAATAAATGGCATTTGTAGAGGCACCGGCTCTTGGTCATTCTCTTCCATCTATCGGATGCAATTAGGTAATGTTATGAATTTAAAAGAAACTCCCGAGGTTCAACATCTAATGCAGGATTAGGATGACGGTTGCTTATGTTATGCCGAGTTACGAGGCCATCACGTTGCAAAAGAAAAAATTTACTAAAGGACCATTCTACTCAAGCGGCATCACTGCAATGCACGCTCGTTTCGTAATCGCCCGGATTGAATTGCTGATAATTCTAGTTCTCTGACGATTAATTTCATTCTCGATAGTCCTTTTACCCTGTGGGCATTCGTGTTTATGCACAGTTTCTGAATTTTATATATCGAATGTTTGGAGTAGAAAAGTGCAGCTACATAGTCCTCCAATAACCGGTTGAAATTTGGAGCCATGATGCACACAACACACACTTGGCATACAAACTCGCTACTACATACTTATAGCTTTAAGCTCTCGCTTCGGTCCTTTCTGTGAGCAGGGAGACGATCCAAAATTGGGCACATGAACGCGGATCCATCCACCTTCTGTTTTGATGTATATAAAACAGAAGATTAGAGTTTTAAAGTCCGGAAAAAAAGTAATTTAAAAAAAACAGGGTTTTTTCCACGAAGCAAAAACCCTGGTTTTATTGACGAACTCGTTTGTTTACTTTTTTCATTTCCATCACAAATATTCACAGCTTAACGCACTTAATGCATTTAGTTTTTAGGTTTAGTACAATTAAATCTTCATACGTTAAAAATGTACAAAAAAAACACTTTCAATTTGCATTAGGAATACAATATATCTCATTTACCCCCTTGTAGATGAGAAGAAGTATGTTCGTTTTTCGTAATTAGGCACCTTTGGCTCAAACCGAGAAAACTTGAATGCTGCAAAACATCGTCATTGCGATTTTCTAAATATAGGTTTCGAACGCGAACTAACATTTTAACTAATTCTTTGATCATAAAATGTTCCCAGGAACCCCGTAATAGTAAAAAAACGTTATTTTTCCAAGTAGCACGATAATATGGGAAAAACTTTTTTCTTGTTTTTTCCGGCTTTCATTTTTTTTTCGGTTTTTAAACACTTGCCCTGATATGTTCCTACATTCTTATGACAGAAATAACCCTTGACTATTAATCGCATATGTAAAACTACTGAAAGACTTAGAAATATAAAATATTGGAGAAGTTTTACTCGGTCAATTTAATGAATCCTAGAGCAATACAATCAATATATATTTGCCAAAGGCGGTAAACATTTTTAATCCAAAAATAAAGATCAGCTCTTCTAAATCCAAACTCAACTAGAGATTCAGAACATACAAAAAATCTGATTAAACCTCAGGTCTCCGTACTAGTGGCGTATGAAACCCAAACATTCAAAGGCGCATAAAAAGACATTAATTTTTCGTGTTACTTTTAAAAATAACGTTCTTTATTATCCGTCGATGTTCACCAAAAAAATTGTCAATAAAACTACGTTTTTTTTCCTTTGAGAAAAAAAAAACAATTTTCCCTGTTTTTTTCCCGCCCTTTAAAACAATATATTTACTACATTGAAACGAGAGATGCGAAGTATTGAATTGTTGGACTAACACGCAATAAAATTATTCCCGTCAATCAAAGTGGCAGTTTGTTACCTCGCAAAAGAAAATAATAATAATAATAATAATAATAATGTTGCTGTCTTTCTTTCCGTTCTTTTTCCCGGCCTGTGCATCACTATTCTGTACAGACACACGTTCACTCGAAAACAGGTTTTTATTTTTATGACACATGATTTCATGTTGAACGTGCAAAAGTCACTTTGCCTAGCTATTATTAATTATATTCTTGCACTGTTTAATAGGTCCGCATGGTGAGTTGCGTTACCTTGAGTGGGTGTAGTTAGACTGATGGCACTAAAACGGATAGTCTTGCGAACAATGCAGCTTTTATGCTAAAAAGAAAAGCCTTTGTTAAATGGAATATTACTTTAGTAATATTTTGTCTATAAAAATGCATGATTTTGAGTGCATCTCGTTGACTATAACCGTTGCATTACTTTATTTTCATTGTTTCATTATTGCAAAGGAAACTTTTAGCAAAAATAGTGCAAACAGTAACTAAACGTTAAATTTATTAGCTGTAATAAACGAAACACACTCTAAGTCACGTTTACTTACTTTCGAAAGATTTTTGCCATAAAAGACGTGGAATTACTTTTCCGTTGTACATAGGACTTAAAGGTACTGTGCGACCTCAGGGCCTTTCCATAGTAGAGTCTTTGTTCTATTCTAAACAATAGAATAAATAACTACGAAATAAATAAATAATAACTAATATTCTTCAATACCTTTTACCTTCATCGACAATTAAGCAACAGAACCCAAACTCCGCAATTAGTACGTATTATGTATGTACTTCTTATTCTTATTCTATCAACAATGTTGCCAAATAAAAATTCTCTTTAGTTTTACTGTTTTATTGTGCCACTTTCATCTTTCCCCTTAATTGAATAATTTCGCAATAGTAACCGCATAAATGCGAAGTAAAATTTTTAAATTCAGTTTTTTATTTTAATTTTGGAAAACTTGTTTACGTAAAGAGATTAAAACATGCAGAGAAATACACACATGGAATAGCACGGGTGAAATGCATTGTAAAGTACAGATATAGGGTTTAATAAAATCAGTCAGGATTTGTTGCTTCTCAAAAGTATGTTACTTCAACTGTAAATACAGTAGTAATCAATATTTTGTACATAGTTTTGTTTCCTATAGGTTTCAAATTTCAAGAAAAGAACTCGCTGGAAATATTGTATATGAAGGGTTTGAGGCAAAAACATGGTAACCCACAAATGTTTATTTTTTTAGTTATTCAGCATCCGATGGAAAGGAATCATACCGCGTCGTTTAATGTTGTCCGACTTCAAATTGTGCACGAGAGATGGCAGCAATATTTACTTATGGTAAACCTATTGTAACATTTTGGGATTCATAAGATGGTAACCAACAATTTAGATGGCGGGAAACGAGGAGCAGTATACCAGCTTGCCACTAAAAAGGAAAATAATTTGTAAATTAAACATTTCTTAGAGCGAGTTCAGTGAAAATATTTATTCTTGAGTGACTTAGGTAGAGAATATTATGGTATAAATAATAAAACATGGTAACCCACACAGCAGCATGAAAAATAGAAATTCGTTATTTTGATTTGGTACAATTATTTTAAGCCTTTACGTGAAAAATCAGCTTTCAGCCAATGAAAAAGACTTGTGCAGCAGTAAAAATCGAATTTCTTAAAAGTTTAACATTGTGGGTTACCATGTTCTTGCCTCACACCCTTCATATTAACTTACACTTAGATAAATTCGCCCGTTGAATGACGTTACAGCATAAACATGTAAAAGTAAATGACCAGTCTCCCGACAGATGGATCCAACTTTATCGCCGGAAGTCAATTGTTATGGAGACCTTCCCCCTTTCCGAATTTACACTTTATGCTCCGTCGGATGCACCGTCAATGGTTATCCGAATTTCCCCTTCGACGGAGCATTGAAGTGAACAAAGCAACGGAGGACCAGGTCGTCAAGCCGGCATAGCGCAGGATTGCAAATTTCTTATCAATAACAAATATTTCCAAATTACTTAATTTGATAGATATTCTTAAGAATTATCCAACCCATTTTCTAAAATGTCATTCTTATTGTGATTTGTCCAGTATTTTTTTAAAGATTGAGCTTGATTACCAAGAGCTCTCAAAGCGAATCTGAATTTGAATTTTTTTAAAGGTCTTTACATAATTTTGGCTGAATCCAAATGGGTGATGCTGGGAGAATGCAGAACAGAAATTTTACCTAGCAATGCTTTTCGTCGATAGGAATTCTTACACATAAATTATCTATTAATGTTTGTTAAAATGTGCTATTTCTGTAATCTCCGACATCCAACAAAGAATTTAATAAAAGTGCTATTACTTACCGTTTTAAATTTGCTTGAATTATTGAAAGTTTTCTTCGTCTGATAACGTTATGCCATCTCGCTTTTAGTGACTTAAAATTATGTAATAGTCATTGATCGCACTACATTAATTTCTATTGTAATGAACAACGAGCTCTAACATGCCAGGCATTTGATGATCCTGATTATTCAAAAAATAATGGATGTGTTAATGTCCGGCGCTACTGAGAAGTTACTGTTAACAATTTTGTACTGTGTTCTGAGATCAGATTCCATAAAGTTAATTTGAAAATTATGATGACTTCAATTTTATTTTATGTTTGAGATTATTTTATATCGTTCAGCGAACTATTAGCAAGTTCTCGCCTAGAAAGTCGGAAGGAAAATGTTTCACGGAAGTATCTATGCCTGTCTTGGAATTTCCACCTTTCCACAACTGGCGAATGTGGTACACTGCAAAAGTTGATTGTGTCAATTAAACACTTTTCGGTGTCCCGAGGAGACCACCATTTTTTTTGTTAACACCATTTGTTGTGTGATTTCGGTGATTCAACACTATGATAGTACTAATATTGTGCTGAATGAGCATTAAAAGCACATCCATTGTGTTGAATCGCCGAAATCAATAACATTTTGTTGTATTGATTTAACACGAACATGTGATGGTCACCGTTAGATATCAAAAAGTGTTAACACACTGATATCTTGCTGTGTACTTCTTGCATTACAAACGATAGCGGTACTAAAAGGAGAAAACTCTAACTAACCAGAAAACGATGTTTAATAAAATTTTACACCCATAAATTAATTTTATCTTGCATTAAGAAAATACTAAACTGTAGTCTAATGAACGTTCTCTAATAGTATGTAATAAATAAATATCTTGCACCTCTTCATGATTCATCTGAAAATTTATCCCATATCTGTGACACGCACACGCACACACACACACACAGTATATACATAGGGTGAGTCACTCACGAGTGACAGCCCAAAATAACACAGCCCAACATGAGCAGTGTTGCCACCCAAACACAAACTTATATTTTTTTAAAATTTAAATTTACGTGCAAAAAAAAATTCAAATACAACTGCACACACATTCATGGTTTGCAGCCAGCTGCCTGACTGAATGCACAACCCGTTTCAACGAGTACATTCATAAACTGACACTTGGATGGCCATGAATTGAATTGATTATAAGCCCTTTTCGGCATCTGAGGCTCAGGCCGTGATAGGGTGCGGTAGAGGATGTTGGAAGGTAGACGGCCAGAGTCTGTAATGTAGGGACCATCCCAGTATTTCCCTGATATGAATAAGGAGAAACCCTGGAAAACCTTCATTCAGAATGGTCGTCTGCTAGAATCGATCCCAGGACCTCCCGAATGCTAAGCCAACGGTCTACCAACTGAACTACTACTACCGCTCAGTTGCAGCATTGTTCACGCACTGTATAAAGTTGTTACTTCGAAAGAACGAAACAATGAAAAATATAATAATAATCGAGTAGAAATTATTTCCACTTTTGATTATGAAAACCCGCGTTGCGTGCGGTATTCCGTTTTCATGCACCACAAATTCCTCTGGAAAATACTTCACAAAACTTGAGTGGTGAAAAAATATTTTAAAAAAATTAAATTAATGTTTTGGTTCAGACGTTTTCGTTACCACAAGGCACTTGATGATATAAACTGCGCGAGTTATTCACCAGCTGGTTCAAAGCATTCTTCTCACCTGTGACATCATATGAACACTCGGACGAGATTTAGTTCACGGCGCAAAATAAGTGGGCACCCCCTGCTTACAATATAAAATCTAGTAATTCCCCGCCAATTGGCAACGCTGGCTACTGCCGTACTAAGCTAATAGTCCAGTAAAATTAGCTCCAAATTGGGTTAAAGATGGAAATTTGGAACAACAAGCTGAAAATTTCAGCATCCATTCTACTATAACTATATATAAACATAGTAAAAGTCCCAAGGAATCCCATTTGAGGAAACCGAGATATGACGTCATCAATATGGCTGCCAGCCGAACTCGTCTCTCAAATTTCAAACTATTATAACAACAGGAGATTTTAAGATAAGAACTTGTTTCTTGCGCCATTTTTGAGAGAACACATTGGAAAGTATTTTTAATTGTTGCCGCCATTTTTAAATCTAGCGTCACGGATTTCCAAACATCAATATTTTTACCACTCACTAACTGACTGATGATCAAAAACCTAGACCACTTCTAGCTAGATTAGAACATTGAAATTTTTCCAATTCGTAGAGTTTCTGATACAGCCAAAGAAAAATCCTATTCAAAAGTCCGCAATAAATTATTTCCACCATCTCTTAAGATGTTTCCTAATCAGTATCCACCTGTGACGTAAAGGAGGTGTGGTTTCCGAATGCCGAGCGCATCCCGAAGTTCTGAGGAAGCTCTGTACCCTGATACCAAATTTCGCTTCTATTGTACTTGCCTGCCACAGCAAACTCCTCTGGTTCTCTACAGATAAATTAGTAATGAAAATGAAAAACAAAGCGACTAACATTTCAGCCCTCTTTTCTTTCATCTGATTCACATATTTACTCTCGAGTTTGTTCCTTAAAACGATGGGCGGTTGTTCGGGTTTCTAATTACTCGTGCTTTTGAAATATGTCGCTATGGGTGCATTGCAGAAACTTTAATGTAAACTAACATTCGATAGTTAGACAACGGGGAATGATTCCAAAAAAAGAAAAAAATGCTTCCAGGATTTATCACTGATCTACACCTTTCCAAAAAAGTAATTGTATCTGTATTTGTGAGGCATAAAATGCCCACTAGATGGCAGGGCAATACGTTTTGTCAAGTGTTCACTCCTTCTGATTCTACTAAACAACAGCGCTTTATCCGCTGCCTAACTTCTGTTTGCGCCTTATTCTATCATTTTCTGATTTTATGAGTGATCTTTGTGTTTAAGGAAGAGTGAAAATGCCTTGTCTTTTAATTTCACCATCTGCATTCGATCTTTGTAAATAAATTTGTAAAAGAGGAAACGAGGGATACGCGTTACACTTTAGTGTTTGACCTTGAAATTCAAATTTACAATTTTTGCAGAGGAAGTAGTTGTACTATAACGAAACCTCTCAGCGATGCTATATTTAGCATAATTTACCTGGTTTAGGCATTTAGCATCTTGCTCGTAGCATTCTGGTCAAATCTAGCATAATTTAACTCAGTTCGCAAGACACCAGCAGTGATTCCACTTTAGCTCTCTTGGGGCCAAATCTGGCCCTTTCATTCATTTGTTTGGCTCATCAAAATGAGAAATGCTTTTTGGCTCTATTTGGATTATTTTAGCCCCAAAGCTGGCTCTTTATTAAAAGATTCTAACTACATTATGATTTGAATTTTCTAAAACAGGTTTTGTCTTTATGAATTCCATTTCAAATGTTTGACACTCTCCTTCGCATCTGCCTCACCTCCTTGTCTTTCAGCGGTCACCCTCTTTTTTCACTCTGCCGTGTCTCACTTGAAAAAGAATTGAGAAAACACCAGGAGTCACTAGTTCTTCCTAATTCAATAGGCTTTTGTATTACACTTGCCGCCTCGA